>JAUJYV010000151.1:0-85655 GCA_033995625.1 Ophyiulus pilosus
ACACAAACTGTCATTTGACAACAATGTTCACATTGACACAAACTGTCATTTGACAACAATGTTAACATTAACACAAATCGTCATTTCACAACAATGTTTACATTAACACAAATCGTCATTTGACAACAATGTTTACATTAACACAAATCGTCATTTCACAACAATGTTTACATTAACACAAATCGTCATTTAACAACAATGTTTACATTAACACAAATCGTCATTCCACAACAATGTTTACATTAACACAAATCGTCGTTTAACAACGATATTTACATTAACAAAACTATACAAGAGAGTACATTCCAAATTTGTTGCAAAATATAATTTGTTCAGTGTTTTGAAATTATATATTTCAAAGCATGTGAATAAATGTTTTGTTTCAATGTGATGTAGAGTTTATACAGTATGTCCTTTATCATATAATTTATTTATTTTACAAGATATTATGACCTCTGCATGCTAGGTTTTAATTTATTTGTATATGGTGCCCCATTTGATAAAGGCATTTTTATTTCAATACTAACGGTGTGTTGAACTAGAATGTTTATTTAAGCAACAACATGACTCTAGCCCTACTGGTGGTGACATATCAATACTGCAAATTGAATATTATTAATAAAAAAAACAACATGAACATGTTTTTTCTTCTCCCTGATGAGCGATAAATGACTTGCTGACACCATAAGAAATCTGCTGGGAAATTCATCCTTCATCGTAATGTTTTTCTTCCTTTTTCATCATGTATTTACTTTTCTAAAGATCTGTCTTGTCTACATTTATGAAACGCAAAACTGACATTGTGACCGCATTGCGGAATTTTTTGTTGCTATATTTTCGGTAAACGGCGGGTAAGAAATTCTCGCTAAAATGATTGTTTCATCCAGGAATTCGTTAATTAAATTCACGTCAAATCTTAAGAAATCCTGACGCTTATCATAAAATGTGAGGCTTACTTACATCATCAAAGTAGTTATCATGAATCTTGTTTCAGATCCGCAAAAACGAGACTAGACAATAGCTGTTCTAGGAACTGTCAATACATCAACATTTAATATACTGTAATGTGTTGCCATAAATTAGTTTTGCAAAGTATTATTATAGATGGTCGATTTTTATAACACGTGTCAAAAATGATGTTATTATTGCTTTTATGGACGATGATCAATGAAGTTGTAGAAAGTGATTGTCAAATAATATTTATCAAGAGCTTATTTTACAACATATGCAATTCATACATTTTGCTAAACTCTCCCCTTTTTGCACTCCAGTTGCGAAGTTCGCCCGGGTCCCGAATTCCTCATGCGCAAGTACAAGTTCTTGGACAACTCCAGCTTCGAACTGATGCAGTTCTACTACGCTGACCACCGGTGCTCCACCCCTACCCACGTGGTGCTGGCCGAGGGCTTTCTGCACATGACGGATCCGTCGTGGACGATACCCGGGGGCATGGACTCAGACTACTTCCTCTCCCGGGTTCAGGTGAAGGCTTACAGCGGGGACATTGTCGAGGTCTTGGCGGCGCAGGCTAACCGATCATGTCCCGGAATCGTGGCCAAACCCTGGCATGTCCTCCGCTGGCACACTGTGTACCGTTATGTGGAGACGACAGGAGACGCTGCCGGAAATGATGTGGAGGTGACGGAGGATATGGACTGTCTGGCTGCCTTCAATCTGGTCTTCCATGAGCTCCAGCTGCTGAGGACAGAGTCCAGAAAACAGAAGCTTCGCAAGTCCAAGAAGGGAAAGGGACGACGGGTGGAACTGCTCCTGGGCGACGTGCACCCGGATCCAGAGAAAAGGAACAACTTTCGGCCGACTGGCTACCAAGTACCTCTGCTGAAGTCTGATCAGGTAAGTTCCTGATAGTAAAAATACTATATGAAATCCTGGAACTTTTGGGGGTTCAATCCTTCGCTGAACTGATGAAACCTTTCATGGTGCTTAGTAGAACCTCACAAGTTTCCACGTTTTTTAGGTTTTTCTACATTCCAATGTAATCCAAATGTAGAATATAATGCATGAATGCGATTAACTATACATAATGGAACTTTGCTACAGGCCCGTCGGCATTTTTAGGAAATCTTACTGAAGGTACTGAAAATCATACAATTATGCATAATTGCAGAGTACTTTCGGGTCAAAATTAAGAGATTAAATCGCACCTCATGGCCGTACGACTGCAAACCTTGTTAACCCAAATCAGATAAGTGAATTATCATTGAATATCGTTGACCTGAAATGAAAATTTCGTGCAAATCATTAGGCGGCAGCTATTGCTCTGACAGGTGGTGATTAGAGAGCTTGTTGTTAGCAATTCTCATACCCCATGATTACATGCCTTTTACACGTATGAACCTCATAGATTGCCCGCTTCGGTAATCGATGCCTCAAAAGCCTGCATATTAGCAATTTGCCAAATTTGAAAACTTTCTGAATAGTATATTGTCAGTTTACACCCCTGCAAGCGCCTTCCTGACGTTTTTAGAACGCCTCGTGATGATAGACATATTGCAGGTCTTCTTGAGGTCCATCATAATACAATACAAACCAGCAACCATCATATATGCAATGTATAACGATAATTCTTTTATTAATGAATATAAAGGAAAAATTCTACATGAGGAAGTAATATGTATACTCTGAATTAATCATTATGGAACAGAGCAGGGAAATTCCCTTTAACATCATTTTTCAGTGTATCCATTCTGAATGAGATAAGTTTGACTTCATCCTGAGCAGTATCATATAATGAAATTTTTAACCATAGTTATCATAGTCTTTAGCTCACTCTTAGCACAGTATAGGTGACGACCCAATCGCTGCACCTCCCCAATACCTGCTTTCGTTTGATCCTCGACCCCTTTTGCACCCTGTGTGGCACCCGATTGCTTGTTATTACCAAACGACAGACCATTAAAAGCCCCTTTCACAACCATCTCGGTTGGTGGGAGGCATATTTTTGTGCGGTTTCGAGGATGGCCCTAAACATCACCATGGGGTGCCCACCCTTCACCTCTCCCAGCTGACCCCAGGCCAGATCGGAGGCGTATTTCTGGAATAATGCTGATAAATCGGGCTTCCCACCCATTGATGGGGGTCGCTTATCGGCTCCATCTTTTGGCGTAACTCATGCTGGGTTAAGTGGGGCCTGGACGGGATGCAGTCCTTTTCATTCCCTGTATATATTACATAATTTCCCTGCGAATATATGCCAAAATTTCATTTCGAAAACCTTTTTTGGATAATGGACTAGTGCAAAAACTGCCTATGAAATAAATCTAAGTCTGAACACAGCATATGAACAAGCATTACACGACTAATAATTTAAACTTTGGGACCTCTAGGATCACGTGTTTGCATCCACAATCTTCATTATATTTTTTTGATTCGAGGAATACAGTGCATGAATGAATTTCTGGAAAATCTGTCTTCGAAAGTGTAATTTTAGTACAGTATACTTGTTATTTTTCGTAAAGTATACAAGTACATGCAAAATCCAAATTCAGGAGAAGGGAAGTTTTTTTTACAAAAATATTTGGAATTTAGTATTTGCATTAGTTCCGCCATATCAGATGCTATTTCTTAAATGTTAACATTTCAAGTATGAGATTTGGGAGCCTCCCTACTTTACAGTTTTTCTACCATGTAATCTTGTGATGAAGGGCGTTGAATGCATCGCAAATTGAATTTTGGCATATTTTTATTGAAGGAATGCGTGGTTCTGCCTTTCATTTAAAGCTGAAACAGGCGTACATCGTGTTTATTAAAAATGAATTTTAGTTCCCCAGGCTGCGGGCCACTAACCGTGACTGCCAAAACTTGAGATAAGCCGCGGTTTTAAATTTCCCAGGTCGAATTTCCATTAATAGCGAAGGCAGCTATAAGCGGCATTCGTACTCAATCGCCTGGCTTATCAGCGGCCGGATTTAAGTGCTGAAATCCATTTAAGCCTGTTCCTTAATTCGTTTCCCGCTGTTAGGCCCCCCTCTTTGACGTTTGTTACATGGGAAATCATAAGTACAACAGGTGCCTCTCATAATTTAAAGATGAGCCCACAACGGTTCATAAATAAGCAACTATATATGACGAAGAGTTTGCCAGAATCCTTGACCCGAGTTTCAGCTCTTACACTATATATACCACTTTTAAGCTCTATAAGAAGCTTGCATGACAGTGTGGTTGATAACCGGAAAATACTGCTATGTCAATGTTATACGTACCAAGACATCTGTAATTCTATTGGTAATTTTCTGGAATTTCCCTTCGAGGTCAAGAAATTTCTGTTAATCGCCCCATATTATTTTTGAATACACGTTAGCCAAATGTGATTTAATGCACATTTTTGTCATTTCAGTCGCTTTCTTAAAATAAGTACAAGTATTTCAAAACATTGCTGTTAGTAATTCCAAAATATTTCACAAATGTGATAATTGATAATTCTCTGATAAGGGCACTGTTTTACCAACTAATGGAAAGTCTCCATCAAATTCCAGCAAACATCCTAATTCCATATCTGCTTTTTGATATAGGTGAAAACCTCTGCAATTGGCCGACTGATCTTCAAGGCCAGCGATGTTTTCCCGCCCAGTCTGAGGTCCAGAATAGCACCCTTACCGCTCCAGCTCCGCGGCGAGTGGATCAGTACCCGCTGCGAGACAAGACCGTTCAGCCTTTTCCTAACCCGGATACTGGCCTTCTACGAGGGCTACCAGAACGCATGGCGCGGGGAGTACCAGTACTTTCTGGACGCCAGGTGCAGGAAGCCCCTTTTCGGCCTAGCCTTCCATGGCCACCATGTCCCCGGTAACGCCTCCGAGGTTGTGGAGGGCGCCAGTAACGTGGACTTCCTCATCGACTCCTTGTCTCTGACGGCCTACACCCCGTCCATGGTGAGCAACCTCAACGGACACGCTCCAGGATCCTGCGGCAGGCCCGGTGACTGGAGGCTGGGGGTGCCGCAGGACTTGGCGGTGACCGCCGGCTGCTCCGGACTGGGGCTGAAGGTTCCTAGCCGGGAGTTGGAGATCTCCAAACTGGAAATGGACCGACAAGGGGACTCCTGGTTGTACATTGGGCAACCTGGCAGCCATGCTGACATGACTGCTCTAGAGGGCGGCAGACCAACGTCGTACCAGCTACCTTTGATTCAGTGCAAGATGCACGCAAGGGAGGAGGTGGACAATTCACTGTACCAGTTGCCAGGGATGCCAATCTTCAGTGCCAGGTTGCAGGCAGACAAGGATTCTGGAAAAATTCTGGATTTGTGCCCAGTCGCAACTTTGGTATCCCTGCTGTTTCTTGTCAATTGGCAGTTCTGGTGACTTCCGTTGTCTGACGCTTGTATAAGTAGTAAAGTGAGCCTCCCTGGCATAAGTGGACATAAGTGGTTATCTTTCACATGGAAAAT
Source organism: Ophyiulus pilosus (assembly GCA_033995625.1). Taxonomy (NCBI): domain Eukaryota; kingdom Metazoa; phylum Arthropoda; class Diplopoda; order Julida; family Julidae; genus Ophyiulus; species Ophyiulus pilosus. The sequence goes on from JAUJYV010000151.1 coordinate 5,411, forward strand.
GCTGCTCTCCTTACTACTTGTTGAACAATCAAATGGCCACATCACATGGCCAGACATTTTGGGACGATTTGGATTAAATACAAGAATGGTCCTTTATAGAATATGAAAGTCCTGCCTTTATCTAATTGTCTTTGCACGCACCTTTTCTGGAACCAGAAGTTGACAGTAAGAATGCAGGCGTTTCTTCCATCTTTTTAGTCTTCTCAAAGACTTTTCATTTTTGCATGTCGTCTTGTTTAAAGTGCATTAGATGTGCCAAAATACCAGTGTGAAATTCTGTTTTCATACTGAAGACCCACATGAAGAACATAAAATAGTGAGTTGATTTTTTAAAGGTAAATAATAATAACCAAATATGAATAACGCTTTCACTCCAGTGTAACATATACCACAAGAAATTTCACTACCTCACTAAACCGTAACCTTATGTGTCCAGATATTGTATTTATGTCAAGTAGGGCTAGAAAGTTGTTTCTAAATATATTTTGTGCAGCATAATAACATTTATAAATAAGAAGAAATATTATGGAGTCACTTTCATGTTGATGTGCAGTAAACGTGAATTTTATGGTTATGAATAAACAATGTGTTGATGCGTATAAAGAATTCTCATAACCATTTTAACTTGGGCTGCCGTACTTAGGCATCCTAATATGTCTAAAAACATAGTATTATTTAGTGTTTTATGTCCACGTATGGACTGTACAATGTTATACTCAGGCAGGTTTCTTATTGGAACTTGAGTCTGAGAGGATTTGAGTTTGGGGAGGTTATTTATTCATATACTGAAATGGTTCTAGATTTAGCATCCAGACATGGACATTATTGTACACTTTCGGCAAATCCCACTCTGTTGTTGCCCAAGTCAAATTCGGTGTAGAATGCACCGATGAAGACATCTCCCAAAATCCAGAGAGGACCAGCTGGGGGTGCGATATCGAGCGCCATGAAACCGCTGATGCATGTTGTAACACCATCTTCCGTATCCTTAATATTAAATAGATAAATGTTAGCTGTTGTCAAAACTTTGTGTTTCTGAAAAATATTTTAACTTTTTAATTTCCAGTTTTCTAACCTGTATAATGTACTGATCAGGCGTCATCACGAAGGATTTACCTCCCAGAGTTATGGTCAGAACCGGAAAATCGGGAATGTTTCGGCACACAATAATGTACTGGAAAAAGTAGCAGTTATCGATTATTGGGATTGTTCCAGAAAATTAAAGTACTATAATAATTACGAACACAGCCCATACCTCCCCGGTTCCAATCACTTCGATACCACCTAAGATTTCGTTTATTTCCTTGATTTCATCAGATGGGCCAGTGATCACTGAGGTACCTGTATCAGCAATGGCCTGGCATCCTCCTTGGCACCAAGTCTGGGTTACACCAGCGAAGCTCACCCTACAAAATTTGGAATTTTATGAGACACTACTGGCAAGTATTATTTTTATTAATATATCTCAGTAGTATATTAAAACCATTTAATCTGCAATGTGACAACAAATTCCTGTTATGAGTATCGAACACTTTGAAATGTTAAGTGTTCTAAATTTTCAATTACTGTTTCACAATGAATGCATTTTTAAAAATGTGTTCTTTTGCGAAAAACATAGCTTAAGTTTTTTTTGTTGCCATCTCAGAACAGTATGGGGCACTTTTTACTAAAAAAGCTGTCAGCTTGGCAAAATGTAATGTCAACAAAGATCCTTCACCAATAAAGGGGTGATTTAAATCGTATTGCAAGTACATCGTTTTTGTATCCAATAAGACTAATTGATATCTAGTTACCCATCCATATCAAATTGCCAATATCCTTGTTTGTTCACCGGCAGATAAGTAAATTCTCCAGTGTAATGCTCAGGGTTGTTTCCACCAAAGTATAACTCACCACCGTTTGGATCCTCGTAATTTCTGCCAAAGATTCACACATCAAGATGAACCAACATTATGTTAAAAATATCCGGTGATTCTTCAACAATGGATATGAAATAATTATTAAAATGTCCTGACCTGTTCAACCAAAAGGAAAACACAGGGTCATCAACCAAACCCTGGTCAATCATATTGTAAAACACAGGTGTGACACCATCGACGGCGATATTGGCATATCCCATGCCCAAGATTCCGTCAAATGCAGCGGCCACAAAGGTCACTCCAGGCTCCTCAATGGCCTCGGCAAATGTTTGGCCAGTAACAGCAAGTCCTGCAATCTATAATCAGATACAGATCACATTAGATCCTAGTTTTAGATACACTGAAAAAAAACTGTTAAATAATTATTCAGTGTATTTATATAATTCCACGTGTAATAAGCCACAAGAAACGAAAATATTTCTATATTTTGTTCAAAAAGTTAAAAATGGAACTTTGTTAAAAATTGACCTCCTGATAGTTGCCATGATTTACTATCAGTGAACTTTTTACTAATCAAAACCTCATGTTAGGAAATCTCGGCCAAATAACGGTATACAGTGACACCATTCAGTACCGGATCTAGGATGAAATTTCGGGTATACTCTCCAAAATATAATATTTCACTGTCTAAATACGTTTGCAGTACATGTTTGTAACATTGTTAATAACTAGTATATATGTCCCGTATGCAATGCTTGACCTTGGCAGGTCGCAGTGTTTTGGTATAATGTCCCTTATCTCTTGATTGCAAGTAAAACTTCAGTCAAGGACTTAGATAACTGTTGAAGGCTCTCAAAACAACAGAACGCAGATCACTCAACCTTTGACACAGCTCCGATTGGCACTGTTAGTGAGGTGGCGTACTTACCGAGGTTGTGTCTGTACTCAGGAATCCTGTCAAACTTCCTGTCCCATAATGAATTTCAAAGGCGGTGCCATTTGGAGTATAAGTACTTGACTGAGTACTGTCGTACTTATTATGAATTTCTGGAATAATTGAATTAATATTCTTTCATTCATTCTATTCTTCAACAGTTCGAAAGTATATTAAAAAATAGGTGATACTGATACGTACGGCAAGCAACGTTAGATTCAGGGCACTGAATCGATGGAATCCATAGGTTAGATGAGCCCGTATCGAACACGACATTAAAAGTCTGTTCCGGTGTTCCAATACTGATTTCTCCGTAATATTGAGCCTGTAATGAAAGAATATTTCTTAAACTTTTGCATATGCCAAAGATTTACATTTAGATATTCGTTTAGTGGAAGACCAACTTTGGTCATTTAGTTGAACATACATTTGTAATACTGTGATTTTTATTTGACAATGCTTTAATGCCGATTGTAAAATACATAATCTGAATTTAAATCTCCAGAGATTCATTATTCCAAATCTGTGTCAACAATTGTGACATTTAGTCTATATACTATGGAGAATTTTATAACATATTTTCATTTGTACTGATAGGAATTAGCATGCAATGTTTTACGTATTTAATATAGCGCCCAATCAAGTATGGAAGATCACCTAAAATTGAACTACAGTACACACTCAGTAAATTTGGATTGGTGTTACTTCATACAAAAACGAGATATCTTGACAAATGATTTTACAAATCGTGTCAATATCTATCATTTTACAAATACGCAATATGTTCTAAGAATATACAAGTATAATATATGTACTATACTGCTTATATAATAGGAAGTATTTCAAGTTAGTGATCAAATCAGGTTCTTTGGATGGACCTCTTAAGTGGCTACCCTGAAAAATTCCTTGATCCGACCCTGATTACAGTAAAATGTTATAAAATACATAACTTGCGTAAGTTTCACTTACATCGAGGAAGTTGGTGATGGGTTCAGGGGTGTCCTTCACATTCAGAAAGCTTGAGTAACGCATTTTCAGGAACTCGATGGCGCTTGTTGTCTTCCGCGCTTGAATCCTTGGTCTTGGCATGCGGTGAAGAGGGACCCTGGAATAGGCAGATTTTTGAAAACCATTGGTTTACAATTTTGGTCATCCATTTTTTTACCAACCTGTGGAAGCCTGCTGACGCAAAGGCCAGCAGAGCAGCCAGGGAGATCAAGACTAATCCTAAAGAAAGCCTCATTTTGGAACGATATTGAACGAGGATTTTCAGACAAATACTGACTGAAATTGTGGAATTCTCTCCACTTAGTTTTCAGTTTTCAAATCCAGATCGAGATAATTAACGAAGAGTCATGTCGATAAGTATAATCTCGATTAGATACAATTAAATTTAATAGTGATTGTCTTGCAATCGCATATGCATTATCAGATTTTTTTTTAAAAAAAAAAAGAGATATAATGCCCGTGCGTCTTTGTCTACGTGTTTGACACCATTGCGAAACCTTTCACATGAACTTTAGTGAACATTCCGTCAAATATGTAGAAATTTTAATTTCCTTTCGGTAAAGGGTGTGAAATTTCTGTGTCATTCTCTGCATGTGCTGGCAGTGAACCTGTATGTGTCATTCTGACTGAGAAACATGTTTCCATGACTGCATGAAAGACTTGTTTCCAGGAAAATGCCGGGATAGTTCATCTAAAAATTGTCCACATCATAAACCACTAATCCCAATTGATTAATAGGGGCATTGGCTGAACCCCATGTACATTTGATAGAAATTTAAAGTACATCCATTTGGTAAGCTAAAGTGATCTTGAAATATAGAGCTACATTTTGTTAAAGTATACTGAATTATTCTTGCAGGAATTTGAAAATAAGCAGTATACTTGTAAATGCAGATTGAAATGGTTACGATAATTTAGTAACTTAATGTTTAATAATATCCCAGACATAAATCTTCGAGGGAATATTAATCTTTAAATCTGTTGAAGAAGTACTAGAAAGTAGAGAATTTATGTAATGGAGTTTCTTGGCAGTTTTTTCAAGGGGGAGACATCCGAGAACCGCTTTCCATTTGCTTTTTCTAAAGCGCTGTAAGACTTTTTCCTCCATCAATTTTAAGCGGGAAGATTTCTAAAGTTACCCTCCAGTTTAATATGTGCCAATTAATCTAAGGTCGCAAATATTTTTAAAAGCCAATAGATTCAAAATAAAGATAAATGAAAGATCCAACGCAAATAAAAAATTTGAAGACATTAAGATTTCCGTAAAGTAAAAAAGAAAAATCAACTAGTTTTGGGGTAGTCAAATTGCAAATTCTACATAGAAAAAGAAATTTAAAAAGAAATAAACAGTAATTTAAGCTCGGTTTTGTGTCATTGATTCGGTTGGGAATTCCTGCATGTGACAGGTCAACCCGGGACACATGCTCAGGACTCGGCATACCAAACAAATTAAAAGTATGGTATGTAAAAGAAGCACATGCCATTGGTGTGCCTCAAATTATCAGAAATTTTCAATTTTCCGAAATTTCCAATTATTTATTTATAACATTTTTCCTTCAACTACTTTATGACAGTGTTGGTGCCCTGTTCAGTTTGCCTTTGTTGAAAAAGGTTGATAAATGGCGACTCGGAGTGTAAAAACTGCTTAAGTTGGTCACCATAGCAATGGGTCCTCCATAATTTAAAAAAAAGTCCTAAGACTAAAACCATGAAAAATTATTATATTAAAAATATAACAAAGTGGTAGGTAGGACTACTGCTACTAAGCTATCGTAAAAATGGTGAAAGCTTGGTCTAAACAAATCCATTGTTATCATTTAGTTCTAATTTCCCGCCATATCGTTCGGCATTCCACGCGCCCTTTTCTAGCAGCGCCATCTAGCCATCTAGCGCCGAAACTCCCATTTACAACCCCTCGGCCAGTAGGTGGCAGCACTGCGGCCAGTCCAGTGGCTGTCAGGTGCGTCGTAGATGATCCTCATTGAAGAACATTTTGAAAGCTGGACCGCAATGCGCTCCAGTTTCTCGCCTTCCGTCCGTTCTGGAGCAACGGCTGTCGATGTTAATCGCGCGGGACGGTGATAACGCCGATTGTTATCGGTGTGTCGGCGGCAGGCATCTCTCCGCGTGTGTCCTCTGACTCGTGTCGGCTTGCGATTTACGCGGTGGTTTTGCGGATAAAATCCCTCCTGACAACGGGGATGTGATACGCGTTTTCGTGCTGCCGGACCGTGGTACCCACAAGAAGTCGTAATTGCAACGTGCCGGGATGGCCTCCGATTTTCGTCACCACAGGTAAACTCAATTACCGCTTTTTAAAATCCAATAACCCCACCGTTGAACGATGCAGGTTTATCTGGACGATGATGATGATCGGATAACGTTTACCTAACTTAAAGCTGATGAGACTGTCTTAGGGGCCGCGTCCATGATGATGGTGATGATATTGGGGTTAAAGTATTGACGTGATGATAATGCGGCACAATGGTCCTTTTGACCATCTGCTAGCAATTGTTTATTGTGGTCCATACGACGTCATTGGGAAGTTGAACCAAACGTTTGTGAAGTATTGGGTACTGGGATCGAGCAATGATTGGTATGACGTGATCAAATTTCTCTGTTTGACCATTGAGTAATTTTGGTCCATATGACGTCATTGGAGAGTTGATTGATGATGGTGTATGTTAAGTATACGAATGAGTGCCATGTGACGAAAGTGTAGCACAAACATTCGTTTTATACTATACTATTAATGCTCTAATAATGAGTTAGGGGCCTTTGATGATGCATATGGCGACCAATGTTGGGAAGTGGGATATAACATCTATGATGATGGGGTAATTATTGGCATGACTTAACCATATTGTAGTACAATCGTCCGTATGAGCTTCCAATAACTGGAACATGGTCCGTCCATGTCACACTATTTAGAATTGATCGTATGACGTTCTGTTCCCTTCTAAAACGACGTTAAAAATGGGGCCGTTTTTTGAAAAGTTCTCGTAAGCCGTTAGCCGTTACACTTCCGTTTCGCTACCGATGCTGAACTTGCATCCTGATGCCTAATACAAAGACGTATAGGCTTGCGTCAAAAGGCTATATATAGGCTGAACAACATCATTTATACATGACATACTGATGACGGCAAGCGATGATGTGAAAGATGTTGGGTGACCTCACAGACAAACTATGCCAAAAACTGGTATTAGGTACCGGTAAATTAAGCAGCAAAAATTGCTCGTTTTATGTTATTGATACTGATATTCAACAGCATCGTATAAGGACAGAAAGTTTGATAAAAATCGAAATTTACCCTTTTTTATTATTTTCACCAAATACCTGTTTGCGAATCGATATAGGTCATAAAAACTTTGCAAATCTTCACGCTCTAGTTTTCTCACATTTGCCTTTCAAAACGGGTGAAATTTCAATGCAAGACCCGCGGCAAAATCGTTTATAATTTTGAAAACTGGCAGGTTTTTTTTTGCAGAAAATCACTTAAGTTCACAGTCTGGTTTCTTGGAAATTCTGCCGGTTTATGACTGCACATAAACGAGAATTGATTCAAATTACCCACAGAATTAGCAATTTGCAGGTGCCGTTTTTGCTTCTTTTCATGGAGAGTAATCGATAATTCAGTAAAAAGTATATACCCTGCTTATTTTGCTTATAACAAAATTAACTATACATTTCATTTAACATGCAGTATATTCACTCGATTTGCGTTAATAATTCATGGAATATATTCCATGAATGAGCGCGTAATGATCAAATGGGTTGAGGGATTTACTTACTCGTGTACAACAATTTTTATCAGTATGGCAATTTTTGAAATATTAACCTTTGCAAGGTATGGGGTTTATGACCCTCGCATGTTCCAAAGGCGCGTTAGTCAAGTCTTTCCCCATTGGCTCAAAAACGGATCAAAAAGATGCAAAGGAGAGGATGCCATTTGAGAGAACCGAAACTGTCTTAATTAATTGGCGACTCATTAAATTCAATTAACAATGAGCACAAATAAATTAAACCCGTGCGAGTTGCGTGACTAATGCAAGTAAGACACGATGTCGAGGCATTGGGCTTAGAATTAAAAACAAATAAAAGCTAAGTCGAAAATTGCTTGAGAACATGTATGTGAAGATCATCGTAACAAACGATCGAGGCATGTTACAAACTTTAATGCCATAGAATTAGATTTAAATAAATTTCAGATATCTATGGAAGATTTTATGAATTTTGATATGTTACTAGAAATGCAATTTTAAAATTATTCATATCCATTTTCATTAACCAATGAGATTTCATGTGAAATTTCAGTCTCCAAAATTGACCGTATATATGGGGCAATGTTTGTCCATGACGGAAATTTGATTGGGCCATGAGGTCTCCTGACCTGTCTGAAGAACTCATTTTATGGCAATAATTCCAGTAGAATTTTTTAAGAATTCGCGCCTGATTTCGCTGAAATTCCTCTGTTTGTTCCCTGTACAAACGAGAATCGACCCACACGAGGTGCTTTCGGACCTCTAAAACCGGTCTATCCAACGTCCGTGAGCCAGGCTTTTGGTTTTCCGCTGTCCAGTTTTTGACCTCGACACCCGCGGGCTGGAAAGCGGGTTTCCCTGTATACAGACGTGTGTTTTTTTCTTCATATTTTAGAGAAAGGGGGGAAAACTCTAGTACCAAATTACCCTCTTTTAATAGACCAATTCAACATAATGAAAAGAATATATAATAAGGAATAAAAAAATGAAAATATTTATTTATAGTTTTTATTATAATTTATGCATTGCCTTTAAGGAAATTATCTTTTTCATATTATATCGAACATAGGAGGAGGGAATTCATGTGTTTTTGTCGAATACTAGGATTAGCTCTATTCACCAGTTCTGATAAAACCATCCACTTTTATGTTTTTTGTGCGTTATAAATGTATTATTACTTTCACGACGTTTTTTGTAACGTGGTACTGAGCATGTGCCCCGGGATGGTCCTATGAAATGTTGGTCACCCTATTTTATAAGTCCCTGCAGCGCTGGAAAGCTTAACTGTAATAGTACTTAAGCCTTATTACGACGCTGCAGCTAAAAATAATTTGACCCACATAGGGGGCGCCCCGCTAACAGGTGGCGCGTCTGCACTTGTTTTTTTTTCTCCCCCGCTGGCGATATGGACGCCAACAGGTGAGGGCGAGGGCCTTGCAAGCCTGTCGCAGCTGAGAGTCATTGTACTCTATCGTGATGCACTCGGACCCAGAAAGGCCCCATTTGACATCACATGCACACGTTGTTGTAGATGACGAGAAAAGCGTGCATTGCCAAAGGTAAAGCCGACCTGGGCGCGCTATATGGGCTGGCCTGGGAGTAGCAAGGCAACTCTGGAATGCGGGCTGGTCCACGTGCCTGCCGCGAGGGGGACGTCTGGAAACGGGGAAGTTACGTCGGGGAGAGTCGGCCGAGACCCGGGGTCGTTTTTCGGGTGTCGAGGGGAAAATCTGGTTTGGCATGTTGGCCGACTGCACTGCAGTCCCAGGTAACATACAACAACGTTGGGCCAATGTGGGATTTTTGGTTGGCAACATTGGCGAATCGTTGACAGTTGGCAACCAATGTTGGCCAATGGTAGAGTTGCCAATCATCAGTTTTATGTTGGAATTTTACCATTGGGCCAACGTTGGCATACCATACCATACAGTTGCCAATCATTGGTTTTATGTTGGCAGCCAACGTTGGCACATGGTAGAGTTGCCAGTTGTTGGTTTTATGTTGGCATTTAACGTTAGGCCAACGTTGGCTAATAAACGTTGACCATTTTGTTAATAAACATATGTAATGGAACAAGTATAGCCACTTGTTCGGTGTGCCGCGGGAATACTAGGTCCTGTGAACTGAAAATGGTTGAAAAACAATGGTATAGACGTTACAGGGAAATCCAATATGGCACACAAGACCTAAAAACATGTTTGTACTAGTAGTATATGACGCGTCTACAAAATAAGTATGCCAACCCTTGCCAAAGATCAACCTAAGGCAGAATAAGAACACAACTTATTTCGACGTTGTTGTCAATTAGGGTCTTGAGCATGCAAAAATGTGTACTGGTTTACAGGTAAAAATGTAGAGATCTAAGATTTAGGTTTTCCGTATACATTTACTTTAGCAACCCTTTAATAAGAGATTAATGACACAAGGGTCGTGTTTTTTTGAGCAAATGAAACCTTTCTTAAGCAGACTTAGGCTTTTGATTTCTCGTAAAAAGGTCTACATCTAATTCAAATGTACTAGGTGCGGCCACACTAATATTTAAAGAGGAAAATTTCAGACTTTCTCTATATAGGCAAAGTGGGGTATTGGCAAGGGTGCGTTTTCAGGACCCTTAACAACCGGGATTTTGCTTTGGGGAGACGGGAAGAGGGGACTTTGCATATAGGTTTCCCATCTGCTGTTTTCTGCCACAGGGGGTTGGTACTGTTATACCCGATTAGGCAGGAAACGTACTCATTGACGTCAACATTTGTGGGGAAATTTCGGACCTCGCTATCTCAAATACTTTCGCCATCATGTCTAGCTGCCATACATGTTCTTTACATACGTTATATGTCAAACCCACATTGCAAAAAATATAATAGAAAATGCACGTACTATATATATATAGTGGTTTTTCATTCTTGCATGCTCTAGCTAAAGTGGTTTCCGATACTCAATTTAATGATTTGGATATTTACGAACTTTATGCCGAACCATGGTGGCGCCCTTATGGTTAAAAACGCCTGAAAATGGTCGTCATCTTTTGCTCGTCTGGTCAGGCTTCCAGACGCAAAACGCTAACTGCCCATGGGGCAAATATGGGTCGGTGCGTGCGAATTACGCGCTGGTGCACAACCAGTAGTTAGTTAATTGCCAGTGCTGAATCGATAAATAATTGCATTAGAAAGTGCGGTATTAAAAGCTTTTTGCCCACAGGAAGTGTGAGCAGACTGGTGTTTGTGGTATGTACGGTAAATCCCCACTACAGACTACGTGCATGTGTGTTCTCACTTTCGGTCACCCTTGTCTTGTTGTATCTGACAAAATCACCAAATTTATACCCTTGTTCGAAACTGCACTGAATATGCAGTTAATGACACCTACTAAAACAAATAAACATCGGTTGATGATATACAAATGTGATGTCCTTATAGGTCGTCCATGGCAGTGCCCTACTGGCCAGGTCTACAAACATGGTTGCCAGGATACAAAGGGGATTAGAAACTATTATTGAGCTACTAAAAGGCCAATAACTTGTCTATTGATCATTTACATTTGTATAATTTTTAAAATTAGGACTATATAAAACAAGTTCGTGAAAGTTTTTAAACAGGTTTCATCTTTATAAAGTGTAAGTTTTTTAATAAATAAAAGTACTTCCATTTGAATATTTTAATTTTCTACTTGATATTTGGAATAGTATGCATTTCATAAATGGACTTAACACAAAACTATAACACGGTTTCAAGAGAAATTCACAGATTTATACATATATGACATGGTTGGTCACAAGATGGTGTCCATGTTTAACCGTTCCGGAGCTTTGGCCAGAGTTTTTGTTTTGTGTGGATGCACGTAAAAGCAAGTCATAAAACGAAGTTGTATAGTTGTTCCTGACATTTTACCCCTGTTAATTGACTTCCTGCGAGACTCGAAGGTAACGAGATGCAATGTGGGCTAGTGGGAGTACTTCTGGTCTTCCCGGATACAGGTCTTGATGTGCCATACAATCCGTGCCGTGCGTTTTTGTGCATTTCCTGTGCAATTAAGTCCCAATAATGGCTAGTCTTTGATGCGAATACATGTGAAATGTTCTGGAGGTGGCACAGTAACAAGACTATTTGTGTAAACCCACTGCATAAATTATTGCCATGTCACTTTTTAATTAGCTTTAATCGGGTTCAGCAGTGACTCCTAGCGGCGTTTGTAAAGTGAAAGGAAACCGCCATCTTGGAACGCTTCATATACAAACCATATGCAAACATGTAGTTTATTCAAGAAAAGTACGCCACAATACATGTTTTGGATTCCATGGGAGTTGTTAGTTAGGCATAACTAAAATTGCTGTATTCTCATAAGCTAATTGGGAACATCATCGATTTAGTTACGTATATTCACATGGGAAACATTGGCATTGTACATATTTTCCGCTCAATTTACGACACTTTTAATGACATCTAATTTTCTCGTATAGGCCTTTATACATTGTACGTGCAATACAGAAATTGTCTGGCAGATTAATGTAATAAGTATGGAAAAAGCTTTGGATATGATGTTTCCACAGGGGGAGTTGCAAGCCTTCATGATCTATGTACCCTTATTCCAAATATGATAATCATTAACAAAGTGGCATGTCAAGACGTGTTTCTGAGTTTTTTAACCTTCTGGATATGAATTTTATATCTACGTGCATAGAAGATGTTCTACAAAATTTACATTGAAAAGTTCTATATCATTTATACGTCAGGTGGATATTGATGAGGTTTAAAATGACTCATGTATCCCATTAATATCATAGACGTTTTAAACTCGCTTATCACTTGTGGAATTTACTATCGCTATCAGAAAAATGTACAAATATATACTTTAATATCTATATATATGTTGGAAGTGAATTTATATTTAAAAACACGATTAACGTTACGTTCACATAACCATCAAGGAAGTGATCTGAAAACAATACAGCGCTCCCTTTGGTCGATGTAGATCAGGTGGCGCCCCCTCGTGTCACGAAACGCTACAGTGCCTTTGATTTTTATCTCATTTTGCCTATTTAGTTCATCGTGCAATAATTTGCTCAATAAAAACAGGATCCTTGGCCTGCAGAAATTTCATTGTTTGCTTAAAATCGGGTCTTTTTTATCTGATTAATTCTGTAGCGACTGACGGTGCAATGATGCCTTGTGTTGATCGCTGGTTATATCTAATCTGTAATTTTGGGCGTGATAAACACTGAATTGCCATCATGCATTAATAATCACTGCTTCAGTGCACACGGATTACGACTCTATAGACCTCAATTTGACTAGTTTTTTTTCTTTGTATTCGACTCTGAATGTGCTATGCATCCTGATTTCGTTTTATGTAAGTACCTGCATGGTTTATCCATTCTTAACAAAAAATTAGACTTTTGGGTGCTTTTCTTCTCTGTAATGAGTAATAACCAAACTTTAGCACGTGATGTCATATCGCTATCGAACTTGTCATGTTGAATAACAAGATCATCATGTTGAAAATATTGATTGAAGCCATTGAAACTTTGTAGATCGAAGTGTGAATAAATAGTTGGGTTGTAAAAGTTAATTAAGCTACTTATACTGATATTTCATCACAATCTATTGAAGTTAGAAAGAATTTGATTACTTTGCCTATGGAATACCTAGTATGACAATACCAGCTTAATATTTTGTACGCCAAAGCGGCCATATTGGAAAAAAGTTGAACTGGAATGTTGGTGGAGTTTTGATAATCCCACGTGTTTTTGGACTTTGAATGCTCGCATCTTTGACTCTCATCCTGTTTTCCAGAGTTTTTAACTCATTTTACAATTAGTGTTGACACATGTGGCGTAATTGAACGTTACACCAGGCATGGCGCTCCTGTCACTGGACAACCTGTGATATCAGTCCGTGTCGTCACGCGATAAGATAATGAGGAAATGTGGCATTATTTTTAAACGAAAACAAATCTATTTGCATATGTTTGTTTATATACATACGGGCTAAGGGTAATTGAACCTAGGGAACAAAGAACGAATATATATATATATATATTTTTTTTTTTCTAGAATAACATTTATAGGTTAATGACTGTAATTAATTACAAGTGCTTCGCTTTTGTTTTCGCCCGTATAAACACGTCGTGTCCACGATTAAGATGATACCTGATGGTTTAGTAGGACAAGTGATTAAAAAAAATGTACAGTTTCTGAACGACCCCTCGTTATTTATTCACGTAGCTGGAAACTGGTGAAACCATAGTTTTGGCCACGAGGGTCGTTCCGAAAGACTGGAAATGCGAAAAAACACCTACTAAAACATTGCATCCCAGTCTCGTAGGTTAGTCAGTGGCCTACTAATAAGATGGGGAGAAATGATTTGTGGAATTACTAGAAAGCATTAAACCAACATGAAGTGACCGCTGACCGCATGCGCCACCTAGGTTTCAGAAACGAAAGTTTCTAAAAGCTTGTTAAACCTGCGTTTCAAGTAGTTTTTGCTTATGAAAATTACCTATTTTTTGCTGGCTTTTGTAGTCGAATACCTGTTTCTTTATTTATCCGTTTTCACATTCACTTCTGGAGTTCCTGGGTTTTTTTGAAATTTTTTTCTCTCACTAGCTGGACGCTTTTGATTATTCTTAAATTGGTTTTGAGTTTCCAGCGTTTTTATTCAGCCAGTCATGTGCATTCTTGACAAGTTTTTTAAAATAATATAACATGTAAATGCATAGTACTAAATTTATTTCGTTTGCATCAAGTTTCTAGTTTTTCCTCCTATGTTGCTAAGGCAATTATTTCTATATAGAAACTCAATGTTTATAGCATCTGAAAAATGAGAAATTCCAACATTGTAATTAAGTTTATTTTTCCACTTTTTGCGATTTACTTCTTCTACTGGAGGCCATGCTATACAATTAGGTATTTTACTTGCAAACTTTAGCTGACATTAAGTTGAATTGTATTTTACAAAAAGAAACTATGTTTGCTATAATTGCTGAATGCTAAACTGTTGTAATGGAATTTTCATTTTTTTGTTTACCTAATAGGTACCGTATGTCAGCAATTTTCTAATTTGCTTAAATTAACACATTTTATCTGTGTGTAACATTGTTTAAACTTTAAGCATGGCTGGGAAAAATGTTAATTCAATGAGGTTATTTTTAAATATACGTCTTTGTTTGAGTTTTCAGTTTTGTTTATCTGAGAACTTAATGGAATTTTCACCATTTACTATTTACAAATGTTCCACACAGTTGCAGACTCTTTGTTCGAAACGTCTCAGAGTACATTTCACACGAACTACTTTGAAATTCAAATATCCATGGTAATTTTGAGTAATGTTATTCTGCAAAAACAGTCATTGTTGTATAGGGTAATCTTGTTTTCCACAGCCTATTTTCACACAGTGTTTAAATGTTCATTAGACCCTATCGATATCAGCAACTGATGACCATTCCCAATTCCAGGACTGACCTAAATTCGACTATCTCTTACGATATAATTTGGTTTTTACCTGAATATGGTATACAGCTATTAACGGGCATGCATGAGTTTACCTTTCAACTGTTATTTCACCAATTTATGCACCCCAGATTTACAAAATAATATCGATAATTGTTAATCTATTTAAAAAAAATTCCATTGTGTTCATTATACAATTGCTTCACATTTGAGTTATTTAGACCTGGGTTTTTTTTTCGGTACTTTTCTACAACATTAACACATTTTCATGAAATTATTTTTTGTTTCCACATTTACAGTCATTTTTATGCAATAGAACTACGAATAGCCATAAAACTCGAAATTTTAACAATATCGAGATAAATAATAGCAGCAGGTTATACTTTTCAGTGTCATACGAGTTGTTTTTCATGTATAATAAATAGTTATGAACATGTCAGAGAAATCTACAATATTCAGAAGGCATGTTGTGAACACAAAACAGGTCTATAATATTTAACATGCCTATCGGTAAAACAAGTGCATTATGTCTGGACATGTTTTTATGAAATACATAGGAAAAGAAATCGAAATGAAAATTCCTATAGTAGGTTTCAGAATGCCGACACAGATTTCCAGTATTCGTGTGGTCTTTTTTACCCTCGCTGTAAAGGTTGCTTTCTGAATTCATACAAACAAGAATGAATTTCAAATAATTCACACTAGAATTGTGTCATGGCATCTTGCAGGTACTTAGTTGGAATATTTATATGTTAGCTATGGTATATGCAGTTACTTTTACTGCAGGCTACTCGCAGCTTTTCTTAAAAGCATATTTTGACTTTGCATTCGCAGATTTCAGCGCGAAAGGATTGCCAAGACATTAAAATTTTATCGCCCAGCACAGCTTACAGGCTTTAAAACATCCTCAACATCCTTGCAGTCATACTGCCAGATATTACATATTGATCTTACTGCACATAACAGCAAGTGCGGATTTGTTGAAAAACACATGATGGTCGTTTGGCTTATTCTTGGCTTGGGTTTAGGATGTTGGTGGAGGCGTTGTTTAGGTTGGGTGCGAACACAGTCGTCTCCTTTGTTCCAACTAAACAATAAACTGAAATCGTATTTATGTTTCAAAACATTGCATGGGAGGAAAAATTGCGAATTTGACATATGTGATTTTTTACAACCATCCAATCGCTGACTTGTTTAAAATTAGTTTTTACTTAGTTTTCGTTTATTCGATATGAAAAATGACTATACCGTGCATGGATGTAGAGGACATGTTTAGTAACGTTGGAAATTGTTATGCGATTATTTGAAATAATATCTAATAAATAAGTAAGCATATTTAAACTTTTTTCTTTGGGGCCATTCAAAAAGGACGTCCCGAAATTCCTTCAAAAATTGACGGTGTCCATTTTAGCTCAGATGATAGATTCCCCTTATAACAGCCAATATCTTTTTCTGTCTTTATTTAGATGATAGCCACCGTCGTTTCTTCAGCCATGTGTAGTCCGCCAGAAGTGTACGTTCAGGCGTTGTACGACTTCGACTACAGGACTGACGATGGCAAGAAGGTGTGGATGCGAGAGGCGGAGGAGTTCCTGCTGCTCAAGAAAACCAACGGCGACTGGTGGCAGGTGATCCGGGATGGGGACAAGAGGCCCTTCTACGCCCCAGCCAACTACCTGGAAGAGATCTCTCAACCGGGACTTCCAGCAGCCAAACAACGGAAAAGGGTGCCGCCTCCAGGACCCGCTCCCTCGGCCGCCGACATCAGCAGCCACGGGGCGGTCACCATCTCTGTATGCTCACTACCGGACTTCTGTTCACCACCGCCCATTGCCGCCAGGCGGAGCGACAAAGTGGATCCCAAGGCAAGGGTCCGGCGGCCACTGGTACCTGTGGTCCAACTGGCGGCGCCACCGCCGAGGTCCGGGCCACCCAAGCCTCTGCCACCCAAACCAAAACCCGATGGCCACGGCCAACTCCCTAAAGTGGAGATCCACACCCAGTTCATCGTGGCCAACCCAGTCCACGCTATACAACACACCACCTTGCTGGGCAAGGCCAACTTCAAGAAGGACCTGAACGTTCCCGAACATGGTAAGGACGTGGCCACCAAGAACGAGAAGGAGAAGGACAACAGGCTGATCACCGAGGAACTGGACAAGAACCGGAAGAACAAGGAACTTGTCCAGGCGGCCGTCAAGGAGGACAAGGTCAGGAAGCCGAGGATAAGTCCGCCACAGGTAAGCGTGCTGCTTTTTTTTGTATATCTTTAAATTAATTGTTAATACTGTATTGTACTTAACTCGTAAATTTGGAGTAACCTCGACTTATGCTTGCAATGCATGTTGTGCATGTAAGAAGTTTCTTCGAACAAATATTTCAGGAACTTTTTTCTCATAAGTGCATTATACATTTTAGGTAGAACTTGGCTCGTTCTTTTTTATAACAATAAGTACACGTGAATATAATTTGGCAATGGACAGTTTGAGATAATTTAACGGGAATGAGATATATTTTAATCTAATACTCAACCATTCTGCAGCTTGTATAGGTAATTAGCAGGCTTTATCAAAGCTCGTTGTTACAAATACATCGAATGAATTCAGTGTAGATGTATATTATAGGTCGACAAACGGTTGAACTGTCCCGGAAACATGCAAGAGCCATAAGCTGTTATGAAATTGAAATTTATGACAATTAAAAGCTAGATAACACCTAGCTGCAGAAGGCATTGAGAATGCATGGCCAGTCATTGAGTCTGCGCATGTTTGGACACTATATTCATGTAATGACAAACTTGGGTGTGTACGTGTCTGTACTTCTGTATAGCATTATCAGTCCGTATATAGTCAGTAGAAGTATGTAGTTTGTTCCATACAATTAAAGGCGCATTTATGTATTTTTTCGTGGATCGTGGATCATATATTTCTGGATAGTGATCCGGAAATGAATTTTCATATATTACTTCTCCAATAGTGAAAAAATGGTTTCCATGGTACAAATATAAAATTGTTTTTGGGACGATTTCGTGAATGTTCAAAAATTGTGTGTTTGCTTAATATATATGATGACACTCTAACTAATGGGGTTGTTGTTATGGTATTTGCAAGCTATATTTCCTGGTGTGATAACAGCTATTTAACTTAAATTACCCTTTTTCTCGTTAGTGTATCTATTTTGCCTTATTTTTTTGGAAACTCCTCCGAAAACGTGATGCTTATATAAAGATAAAAAATACTTTCACGCTGTTTTTAATTCTATGTAAAGAAATTTTCTTATCTGAACATGAACCAGTGCGAAGAAATCTCGCGTACAATCACCAAAATCAATTAGTTTTTTTTTTTTTTTTTTGGAGAAACGTTTTCATTGGACAGATAACTAAAACTTGTTTAGAATTACGAGGCAATTGTGGGGTTCCTCGCAAGAAGGTCCTAAGCTCTATGCCAACAATTTAGAAATAATGCTAAATTATGATTAGTAATCTAATTTTAATTTTGCTGGTTTTACAAGATTGCCACCAGGGGACGCCAAACCGGATTAAGGGTAATTTGGGAGCAGTTATTCAAGAACACGAATGGTGGATGTACAAATTTAGTATGCAAATGAAGTCCAAGGGGAATGGCATGCTATACACATAAACAATGGATTGCAAATTATTTTTATACCTGTCAAGCTTGAGGCACGCATGACTGGCATCAGCCAGACTAAAATTCCGCGGAACCTGGTGATTTACCCTGAATTGCCATCAACGAGGATTGGCGAAAACAATCCATTGTTTGTTTACCTCCCCCGAAAAAAGTTTTCTTTTGTCGATACTTCCTTGATCGACCATCGTTGACCTGCCATTATATCAAAAGCTGGTTTTTTTCACGCCATCCTTCATCATTTGCATCTGCAATGCCCAAACAACCGGTTGCTACAGTGGCAATCGACCATGTACTGACTCCGAAATGCAGCCATCAATAGGAAATTATTAAATAATGGAAACGCCAATTCGTTTCAGAAGCTGGAGTTATGTGGCTTGTGATCGACGCCCCCTATTGGCATTACCTTTATGAATGCGATGCCTTCTTGGTGATGGTGGCATTTTAATGTATCCAATCCCCTTTAATATTCAAAAGAACACTGCCAAAACCGATTTAGCCATTGCATTCTTTGGTTCCAAGTCAACAGTATTAAGGGGCCATTCAAAAAGGACGTCCTCAAGAGGGGGAAGGGGGATCTGCTGGCATGTGTCAGGGGGAGTGAGGGGGAAGCCATTATGGATGTCCATTATGATGGTATTTTTCAGTTTTTGGTTTTTCTGTTTGAGTTTTAAAAGTCAGTGAAAGGGGTAAGAGACACCAGAAGAAATGTGTGCACTCCCAAATGTACTTTAATTTTAAAAACCTCGGGAAAGTTAGGAATTATGCCTAAATTTGTGTTAAACACCAATTATATGCTGGAATTTCCAATCGAAGTTAGGGAATTTCCGTTAATCAGAAAAATCTAGAAAAATGCCCTGGATTATGCAGTGTTATGAGACAGGTGCTTGGAAAGTTCTAGGATGGGCCTTTGTATGTTCGAGGGGTAGTCTGGGCTAAAATAGACACTGTGTGGATAGGGGGTGCGAGGTCGATTTTTGAAGTAATTTGGGAGAAGAATTTTTTGAATGGCCCATCATTCTGTTTAATTCTTCTGATGTTTTTTGAAAGTTTTAGCCGTCCATATTTTGAAACGAATCGTAAATGTATTGTCTAGGTTTGCAGCAATACCCTGCAGTTCTCTTCAACTTTTTTTAAAACTCAAGACACAGGTTTCTCTAATTTTCTAAATGGAAACTCAGACTTTGAATAAAATAGAATTAGCCTTGCTGTTAAACTAGTATTGGGCTTTTGGGTCGAATAATCATAGTTATACAGATACATGTTCATAATCGACTGTTATATTTTTCATCCTTTTATAAGACTATAAAGACCTTTAATTGTCACACCGGCGTGACATGCTGAGCCATGTGGTGCCGTAATCTCTTTCTTGAGTACAACCAGTAGTACCTTTAGTTGTCACTACACTAAACACTCAACTACAATCATACTATGGACAATATTTATGGTATTTTAAAGTCCTTTAGAAAACTGAACGAAAATTCCCTTAAACTCACTCTTTATTAAATATTTTCATAATTTTTTAAATTATTTTCTTTCTGAAGGAACCCTTCAAGAAGGGAATCATTTGATGAATACCTCTTAAGTATAAACAAAAAATATAGACTATTGATCAAGGATATTACAAAAATTATCCATCGAAACCTAAATAGAAAACGTTTATATACACGTTGTGACAAGTTGCAGAACATGTTCTACAAATGCACTGTTTAAATTGTGTTCTTACGGTGTTTAATCATTGTCATTTCGTTAACATTATCTGAAAATACAGCATGTCACAATCATACTGAATCAATATTTGGAATCACCTTATCGGACACCCTGTCCACCACATTGCCTATTATGTACGAAACTTTGGGTTGATTTGCACGTTAATATCTATTCAATAGGTAAAATGTCGTCATAGTGACGTACTCTGCATTCTCTTG
This sequence comes from Ophyiulus pilosus, assembly GCA_033995625.1. Taxonomy (NCBI): domain Eukaryota; kingdom Metazoa; phylum Arthropoda; class Diplopoda; order Julida; family Julidae; genus Ophyiulus; species Ophyiulus pilosus. Next base: position 25,992 of record JAUJYV010000151.1, read on the forward strand.
TTTTAACCTTGAATTTCATGGCATTGCCATATCGATTTCTTCAATTTCCTGAATGCCACCAGCTGTTTGTCCAAATATCTGCAACGTTCATTCAGGCGCGTTCCCACAATAAATGTCGAACATTTCGTAACAAGCACATTTCCCCACATGAATAATCAACATTTAAAAAACCATTACTTGGGCCGTAAAACTATAGTGTTGCGATAACAATTATTCAGGATGATTCAATAAATACATTCTCTGCAATGGAAACAATGGTGGAATTTGGCAATCTATTTTACTAGTTTAGACCTCATCGTTATGTGCATTTTAAAAATTCCAACAAGTTTTTAAATGCCGTCAAGGTATTAAGCCTGTTTCGAAAACTAGTTTCAAAAAAGTACGTTTTTTTGTTTATGTTGGAAGCTAACTTGCGAGACACTTTTGAAAAACGCAAATGCTTTTGTAAATTATACATGCAGAGTGTTTGAAAAACCACTGAATTTATTGGATGTCTTGCATTGTTTACTTTATCTAACAAACTGTTTAAAATAATTCTTTCATCAGAGAATTTTCATGTTGTATAGCATTGTTACCCATGTTGATTTCATGTGATCCATGTGATTTCATATTGTAAAAACTCGTTTTGCGCTAATGAATCTTTTTGTAATTGGGCGAGGTCATGAACATTCTGTCGATAAAGCTTTTTTAGCAAGGATGAAATCCATTCCGTGACCACAGCTATTGCGTAAAAATGGCTATTGTGGCATCTGTTTTTGTGGTGAAAATGTTCACCTTAGCATGAAATGCGGGTCGTGCCAACTGATTGAAACCGCATCAGACTCATCGCACTACTAATTAACGAGTTCACACACAAATTAAACGGTTTTTTTCATCTTTTTTGGTGCGATGAAATCACGCTGAAGCCCGTAGCCATCTTAGCTCAGTTTTCTTTCAAAGCGTTTCTAATCACGGGGAGTTCGCTAATTAAACAGGGAATTTTCCTTCGTGCTTTCATGCTCAGAGAAATAATCATTCCAATGGCTGGCCTACATCCTTTTTTTTTACTTCTGTTCATAAAACTATTTTCACGCTTGGTGGCATTGTTTGTAAACATTGTTTATGGGGGCATCAGCTCGTTTGACCCCACTCTTTAATGGACGAATTGTGCATCAAATTGATGCAAAATGGAATTGAGCGTTTTGCTTCGTAGAACTTCCAAGAACACGTTTTCAGAAAATTAAAAACAAAGTTTTTTTTCCTAAAGTTTTGAAAATGTTTGTCTGGAACTTGTTGATGGTTTGTTAATTGTCCAAGTTTTTTATGGCCAATGTCACCATGTTTAAAAAGCAATTGTACACGCAATGTTCTGCTGTGTAGTATGAATTTAGCCGAGTCGTATTTTAGCTAAGATTATAATCCTCGATCTATATAAACTGTTTCGTGCTGCTTATTCAACTGCTGAAGCACAAGTGGGGTTTGAATGCTTAGCAAACAATGGCATGGCAGCAAGGGTCTCAGTATAAATATCGTTATATGTCCATGAAACTGGGGCAAAAGCGTGGCGGCCTGAATATGTCGATTATCCACCGGTAAACCATTAGACAATGGAACGCATTCTCGAACAATTAAATTGGCATTAAATGCAAAGTGGAACACAAGATTGGCTGTGAATACTAAAATATATTATGTCGAAAATGGATCGAGTATAGTACGTGTATAAAATCGTGTCGAGATTAAAATGGTACCATGCAGAAGTGCCGAAAAGGGGACGTGAAATTACGGGTGCAAACCAAATCAGGGTTTCCCAAAATTGAAGAAAAATGATTTAATTCTGCGATTAACAATATTCTAATAAAGTAGTGGCGCTCTTAATGGAGAGACCTGGTTAATCTGGAGTTTATAATACTATCACATCATACTTGTCACATCTTTGATTTATCACGGTATTGATTACTAATTAGCATATTTATAAAATGAATGCATATTTGTTTAAATCAACGGTACGTACTGCAGAAGTTCATTTATCAGGGTGCGCAAACAGCAGCTTTGAAATAAGGGGAATATGCTTGAATTTTTATCACCTTGAAAAGTCGGGAAATATGCTGGAAATTCGTGTTGAAACGCAAATTTGTACTAGAATTCCCTATCCACATCGGGAAATTTCCGTTTGTTTTAAATTCTCTATATACAAGATTTCTGACTCGTTTGATATGGTCTTTGAAAATGTAAGGAATAAGCCTTGGAATCCTTGAAATCTGCTTGAATTAATTTTTTTATATTTTTTATGTACGAGTGTAAAACTGCCGATTAAGACAGAGAGCCGGATCGATAAGCGGGGTTCTACTGTATATTTATTATTTTATAGGAAACTGAATATGGTATACATAATATATTGCACCAGAGGATGTGACCAAAAGCGTTATCAATGCGTGGGCACATGACGTAACATCTCCGAAAGTATATCACCTTCCCATTCTTACCCTATACGTTTGGACCCAACTCCCGGGGTGTGTCGTAAAACATGTTTCCCATACTGTTCTAGTCCACTATATTTTGTTAATTGTTCCGTATTTTCAAAACCCATTAATATTTTCGATGGGTGTGGCCTGATCGACGTAGTAATTCAACTGTACCAAACAAAACCTTGCCATCGTTTAGTTTGGAGGGGTTGCAACACCCTCTCAAACAGCCCGCCGAATTCGTCTCGACCTCGTGACTGGCACATCGCGAACAGGTTGCAGATGCATTTTGCATTTTTTGGCCGCAGGTGCAAAAGCAGTCGCTTCCCCGTGCACTTTATCACTAGCCCGTTGAACTGTTCCATCCATCGCGATAAAGCTGGTGTTGCTTTCGTCATCAGCAGTCACGACGCGGTCGACCAACAGTAGAAACGGTGTCATTCCGTCTCCCGTGCCTCCTTCACCGCGCATTCACTCACTGTTGCCACTTCTGGAAGTGCAACAGGTCGCTGTAGGATTAAATCTTCTTTCGGAAGTGTGCCTTAGTTTTGGATAGCGAATACAGTCTGTTTCTCCTCCCCGTGTTTGTTAAGTGCGAATGTGAAATGCAAGCGGATGTACAGGCCGTCGTGGTCCTTGGAATCCCTGGCGACAAGCCCCTGGAAAATTGACCAGTTGACTCTTGGATACCTTTTGATCGAGGTGGAAAGATGACTAGCGTGGGAATGATATCCAGCATGTTCTCGAGTGCGCAGGTAATTTCGGGACTATATGTACCATTGTTGTAACACGGGTCGACACATGGGCTGTTTTTTTGTATTGCACTGGTATACGGGACTGTGGTTATGAAGTTATAAAGAGGGTCTGGACCCATCCCCCCCCCCACTTTATGGAAAGATTCAAAAAGTGTTGTGGGCCCACATGTACAACAGAGTACATGTCTGGGCGATGTTACCGTATGTGTACAGCGTCCAGGCTTCATACGGGAGGAAGTTGTGGTAATCTACTATGGGGCCATTCAAAAAGGACCTCCCCTCACCTTGCCCACATGGTATTTCCCTGCTAACAGATCCACAACCCCTCTTGAGGACGTCCTTTTTGAACGGCCCCTATGTTTGTTGCATGTGTTTACCCAACCTAAAGGGATACTGTAGAGTGCTGATGTTTATATAACAAGGAACTTTGAGATTGACATTTTTGTAACAGTATTAACACGGAATTTTTAGATTGTCATAAGTCGATTCGCGGATTTCCTGTCATGCAGAACATGTTCCGCGTGTGAACAGGTGTACTTTAGACTCTTTAAATGCCAGACATGTAGTTGTAATGTCGTGTTAGGCTAATTTCCTTATTCAGGTTCAGCCAACCTGGTGACATATGAGTGTTTAGCAAATCTTCACATGTTGCCACGCATGGAATCACGTCATAAATTCAGTGCAATCGACCGTTGTGAAAATACCATGAATACGTTCCATATGCCACTAGATATTTTAAGCTGTTGCATTGCATTAAACTCACAGATGCACACTTTCCACGTGTATATTCCTGGAACATTGACATGCTATCGTGTAACATGATAATGTGGTTGTTGCTTTCTGCACTAACTTTTTTAGGTCATTCTGCTGTGGTACAGAACATAAGTGTGTACATCTATTATGGATACTACCTACGTGTACTAATATTGGGAAATGTGTTTGTATATGACACTGTTTCGTTTTATAAGCACTTGTTAAACATGTGCTGGCTGTTAGTTCAAACTAGCTAAAACATGTTTTAAAACTATTTCTGTAATGAACTTTAAAGCTCATGCTTTTGTCAAATATGCGTTGGTAAACTTTGAAAGAATGAGCATGTACTGTAAGTACCAACCAACCAGGATATGTTTGGAATATACATTTTGGACGCATTAAACTAATTAGGAATATTTTGGAAATATCAAATGTTGTAGTCTGAAACGGCTGCATGCACTTTACGTCTTTACCCTTCATGTCCTTGAGGAAAAAATGCACCCAAAATCATTGAAATGTCTGATATCCAGATCTTGGCAAATGATGCAAATTTAATCATTAAAAATGTTGGCAATTTTTTTTAATTTGCTAAGTTGCTTTGGTTAATAGCCGGTAGATCCTGTAGCTGTATAAGCAAATTGCGCAAAATACATTTTCGCGGCTTGTTGGTGTCAACCACGGTAAACTGAACTTTAGTCAGATGTAATGTAATCTAACCCACAACAGTTGGCTGGAATTACAGACACAATGCGAAAATACCATCTCTCCCATTGTTTGATATTTTATGCTCTCCAGAGTGCTGTTTTACGAGGCATTTAAATAACCGTTTCGAATTAAATACGTTGTTCATTTTTTGATCTAAATTGGTGACGATAAAATATTCAAGACTGAGCTGTTTGCAAACGCCCTTTTGCCCCTGTTAAAGGTTATATAACCTTAAATAAGGCCAAGAGAAATTAATATTAATTTTTCAGATTGAATTAACGTGGTGTGGTGTATGCAAATTTGACCTGAAGGATGACAGTTTTTTATCATTTTCTCGAATAACCTGATTTTTAAGGTAATTTTCTCCCTAAAAAAAAATATTGGTTTTTAGCCAATTGGTAATGGAGACTTGAGTTTTTTTGGAACCATTATTTACCCCAACATTTTAATATTCAGCTGATAATAAAGTGAACAAAAATTGTGTAAAATTTAAAATGTAGCTGGTAGCCTTCAGCTGGATACTCTGTTGGGGGTATTCAAAAAGTACGTCCCCACAATTTCTTTAAAAATTGTCCAATTTTTTTAATGAATTTTGGGAATGAACTTTTTGAATGGCCCTAAACAGCGTCTCCGGCTGGCATTACCCTCGCGTGAAGATACGTATTTACTATTACTACATTACATAGGCATATGTTATCGCTATGTAAAAATACATGTATATGCAAAATACATACGCATTTGATGTATTAGATTAAATTTGTTTGTAAATGATTAACACAGCCATTTACCTTTTTTGGGTTACCTGTACGTAGGCTGTTGGGAATTTATGAATGATTGGGTTAATTAGATTTTCTGTTATAAACAATAACTCGTGCTATTTTTCTGAACTTGTTTATTCTAAATTTATTCTCTCTAATTTATGGCTGTGATGTTTGAATGAGTTGTAAATTGGTTAGAATTTAAATAAACATACTTATATAAATTATCTTTTTTTGGGAGTTATAATTAAAACATTTAAACATACCATGTCTAGACATTACTGGTGTTAAAGTTGTGTACTTTTAGACACTGGAAGGTTTTAGCTCTGGAAAGTTGTAAAAAACTTGTTGTTCAACTCAAGTCGATTAAAAATATCTGAATACTTTTTGAAAATTATGTTTAAATGCTTTACTGTATCGTGTATCTTGATTTGAAAAACAAATTACACGCAAGTTTCCATGTTGTTAAGAAATGCATTTGTAAAATACTAAGGATTAGTTTATGTTTGTAACAATTTTGTACAATGCATTTGTTAAAAACTTGTTTATGCAGCACATGCATATTTTCTTTTTATGAGGACATTATTAGTTAATATTTCTCGTAAACGTTCTGGCAAATGTTGCTGGCAAAAAACCAAAAAGGATGAATAGAGCTTGGACAAATTAAATAGGGAACATTAGTTTTTATATACGCCCTAATTCACCGACGGACTAAAGTTGCGTGCACGTCAACTGCCGAGAATCTGGCCCTTGAGATTTCCTTTCATTAAGGGAAAGTAACTCCAACATGCGCAGTGCTAAACGTTTTTTTTTTAATTTTATTTTTAAGAATACATTTTTAACTACAGTAAATTTGTGGCTCCTGCATAACTTAAGCAGTCCTGGAGTCCTATGGAGGTTGCAGAGTTTGCAAAGGGCACCCAAATCAAGAAAAGTATTTTTCCCATTAAAACAAGTGTACTTACTTCTTTCAGAAAACATAAATTGTCGTTTGCAGCATACTTTCTCAAATTAATCTGCAAATTCAAGCTGTAGTATTCTATAGTTTTATTTTATAAAGGGCCCCAAATAAAGAAACTAATGAATTATTTTTACTATGGAAATGGTGCTGTTCCGTACAAACATGAAATATAGCATTTGAAATATTGGATTTTCAGAGAAAAAAGTTTTGAGTACTGGTATTAAATTACATGATAAGTACTAAGATATCCATGTTTCAAAAAGTGAAGCACAAGTTACAGAACGCTTGGCAAAAATTCCAAAAATTGATGGATACACTTCAGTACTTCCTATTTATACTGTTGGTGACTGGGGCCAAAGACACAAAAAAGCCTAAGGACCTTTCTTGGCTTAATCTGGCCCTTATAACAGCAGGGGGAAGTAAACTGCACAGTAAATGGCACTCTTAAAATGTAAAACCTCTGGATCTTCCATTATAACAGGTATTCACGTTGGCCAGTTTTGTTGGTCAAATGATTTTTTTTTTGGTGGGTGAGGGTGTAAATCGTTGTCCCCCTTGTAACTTGTCAGGGCAAACCAGCATCATTAGTATAATTGCTGAAGTTTGCCTGGCTGAATTTGTAAGGCAACGTAAGATAATGACCTGCCGCGAATTATTTCCACGTGCAGCATGACCTCGACCGATAATGCGTACCTGGCGACCTTGTGTGGAGTCTTGTCATGGCTTTTTGTGACGTTTGAGATATTAGTTTAAAACTAGTAGTTAGGTTTTTTTCTTCTTCAAAAAACAGTTCAACTTGATTATGATTATACAGCTCTTTTGAAAACTAGAACATTAACTAGTTGGTAAGTACAAGTAGATGAATGGTAGCCATAGCGTGGCTGGAATATCATGGGAATAAATACGACTTTCCAGCCACGCTAAGGCTGCCAACCATCCATTTGAAGAGACTATTCGCTGGTTTTGGTGTTTGGCCAAAATCGTTTAGTGGCTGCAGGCGTTGGTAATTAATTGCTACTGAAATATGCTTCGGATTAGGTAGAAGGTTAATAAATAGAAAATTGAAAAATCTAGCTATTTCAGTCTATAGATAAGCCTTGCCATTCGGGAAATGGTCTTATTTTAAAACCCATGAAAAATCAGGAATTGTGCTTGACATTTTTGTTAAAACACCAGTTTATGCTGGAATTTCCTGAACAATAGACATAGAACAATTTCTGATCCTTTCGACAGATATTGTGGTAATTAGTCGTGTATCGGGTCCTTGAAAATATAAGGAATGAGCCTTGGAATGCTTGAAATATGCTTGAATGTTTTCCAACAAATTTACTTAAATGGATTTTGTGTTTTAAGATATTTGTCCTGATTGGCCTGTTCACAAATTACCGGAAACTATTGTTTTTATCTAGGTTTAGTTAGCCTTATTATATAGAAAATTGCGATTGTTTTGCCCTTAACTACTTTTTTATTATCAGTCCTGTTGTTTTTACTACGGGAGTTTTTTATGAGACATGACTAGAGCGTTTTAAGCTGACTGTATACGCATTGGGCGTGCTATTCCGGGGCGTGAACGCTACTAAGACTAATTCGATTGCGTCGTTTTTTGGCAAATTCATCTGGAAATGGAGCTGGCTGTTGGCCAGGAAAAAGATGAACGTGATGAGTTTTCCTAGTCAGCTGATCTTGTCAGCCACCGAAAAGCAATCCATTACTCCTAACCCCGTACCCTTGAAAAGCTTATGGAAGCCCTGCCAGAAGTACCACCCATTCGTTGAATTCCAACGCTTTCGCGGTCACACAACGGCTTCCAAAAATCGTTACAAGATGGCAGCGCTGAATGAGGGATGTGGAGAGTGGTTAATCTCCTCTCATTAATTTCTTACCACCAATCTCTTCAACCCTATTGTTACCCTCATTCCTGTTGTAATCGCATTTATTTTTGCCTATTATTGCTCGTCCAAACCGCCTTTGCCCAGTTTTACCTATTACCGGTTTTCCTGTGTGTAATTTAACTATTTTGGTAGTTTTCCTGTGGGCAATTATGCTGTGCGCAATCATGCTCGTGGGGAGTTTAACGTTGGTGGTTTAGACGTGCGGAGCTTTCCTGTGAGGAAATATCATGGAATTCCTTTACATCCACTGTCCCTCTGGATCGATCTGCAGTTTCACAGTGATGGCCTATGGATGGCCTTCCTTTGGATCTGGGATCTAGTCTCTCATGAAAGGATAATGTATGTGTATATACAGCATCTACAATTGGTGCATTCACCATTTGCCACAAATAATTGCAGATAGAAGAAAATAATTTTTGTTGGGATTCGATCCTGCAACCCAACGACTTCCCAGTCTAACCTACTAACCTCTTGTGTGTAATTCAACCATGCATCTCTCAAGCTCAATTTGACATCAAATTATTCCACCTGGAACATTTCAGTAGTTAAAGGGTTAAGACATTAGGGAGTTTTAGCATGCTAACGTCTTTATACATACCTTAACTTTCTACAGGACCAACATGCAATCGGTTGGGCCCTTTTTAGCCTCAGTCGCCTTTGGGCCCTTAAACCCCAACCACCAACAACAACAACACACCTTAATTTTAATGACGGGAAGGGAGGAGCCACGCATTGAACTACCCAATGAACTAACTGAACGTATAATGGGTGCGCATGCGGGGTTCTTCCCTTCCCGTCGCTAACGTTAAGGTAAGTATAAAGACGTTGGAATGCTCACACCGTCAATTATGCTGGTGGATCGTTGGTTATTGGATCGACCCGAATTTTAATTGTTTTAAATCTGTAACCATTAATGAAAATGTATGTACAAATGTTTGCATTTTATGCTAAAATTGTGTTTTTTGGTATATACAATTTTTTTTAATGTGGAAAGGAGTCAAAGGACCCGGAAGGTTCGTGTCACTCTTTAGTTGTCCATCCTCTTATCTTTATGCAGATATACTATAACGTGGGACATAACCATTGATAACCTGCAAACCAGGCCCAACTTACACTTTCTGTTAGCACTGGAACAGCCTGGAGTGTCAGTGGTTCACACTACTACCGACCTAGAATATTTATGAATTTATTTTATTTCATGCATGTTCAGATTAGTGTAACAAATACTCCTAAATAATTATAGTTTCCAATAAAAGGGTGACATTTACAACGAGAAATATTGTGAGACATTGACACTAAACTTTGGTCGCAAGTTCGTAATTTTCGTTATTCACCAGGGCATATCTTATCGCATGTTTGTCCTCGATTTGTAATTTTTACTGTTTGTCGTGCGGTTTGAATTCCTGGGAGAGGTTTGGCTGTTTCTTTTTCACACGCAGCTCAGTTGTTGACGGTGGCAACATTCCAAACTTACTGGTTTTGTCAAGGCTCATGAGAAACACACAACAAAAAAACGTGAAACACATGCAAACCGTCAGCTGTTAGACAAAGGACAAGACATTTGCAACGAGGGTCAATGGATTCGTACGAAATAGGGTTGCCAAAATGTATAAAGAAGTTTATTGGAAAAGCTACTATGTCATTTGATTTATCGATTTAAGTAAATGTAGATATATTAAGGGAAATCATGCTCTTGTGCTTATAATTCTGCACATCACTATACATGTACGTACATTGATACAATAAAATTAGATAAAATTTGATTGGCAATTGTAGCGTTGTTATCTGTCGTATAAAACCCAATTTCACGAACCTAAATGTCACAACATCATTATTGCCAGACTGTTACTGTCATTCACAAAGGCCACGCATCGAGTACTGTGACATTTAGGACTTCTATTTAGCCTACATGACATTTAACCATGATAAATGCTGAATGTTGCGCATACCTCGTGTTTTTGTATGAATGATGCCTGATTTTAGATTTAACATTATTATAAGTTTTGTTTTTAGATGAGGTGTTATTTAGTGTGAAAATGTTTTTCCTGTAAAATGGCGTCCTTTTAATTGGACAGATTTTCTGCTTGCATTAAATCCATTCATGCTTGGGCTCCAGACATGTAGTCTGGCATGCTTGAGAAAACAGCTGAGAATAATTTCCAGACATAGAAAATCAATAACGTCGTCAATTGCGGATGTGGTTTCACAATAAAGTTATAAATAATAGAAATTATTTGAAAGAAATCTAATAAATGAGGTTTTTAGTAACAAATGGGAAATGACTTCAAATGAATGTATGCACGATAGAATGATTTGGTTTAGGATGCGTGTTACATATTTTATTACTGGATATTTGTTATTTAATTTATAGCATTTTATTGTACGCTTAAGGAAGCGTAAGAACAAATACTGTGGATGACACTACCTATTATGGAAACATTGAAAAGAAATAAAACGAAGTTATTGCTGGGGTGGTAAATTAGGTCGAGCTATTTTAACAATATTCTTTTTGCATTGAAAAATAGTAATAAACTTAAACAAAATTGTATATTTTAACAGGGGTCGAAAACACTTCCTCAAAGTTTATATAGTACTTGTAAATTTGCAGTATGCATGTAAAATTGATCTTTTACATCATGATGCTGGTAGGTTTTCAATTGTATAGACCCGTTTAAAAACACTGACATACAAACAATGAATGGCATATACAGCATGATTTGTTAACCATTTCTGCTCATCTCTTTGTTTTTTCCCAGTAAGGGAAAGCCCCCTTAACTGTTTGGACTTTATGGACTTAGATGCAGCTGGTCTCTGAAACTTAACCGAACTAATAAGGTACTAGTGATGAGATGAAGATTGTGGGATCATGATGTAATTAGGCTATCAAGAGCTTGCCAGCCAGATTTGCCCGTGGTTTTAATAGCAGAATTGGCAGTTTGCATGGAGTCATTAACGCTGATGAATGCTGAACGAAAAATCTCTAACGATGTGATGCATCGAAACGAAGTGAGCAATTTTCGGTGGTTACGGTTCTGAAAATCAATTTAGTCGGATGAAGTCTATATCAGTGATGAAGGGCTTGCTCCTTGCAATTGCTGCTGGCATGGTGCAACTTTATGGTGAAGCTCAACATTATGTCGAAGCGCGGTGATAGTCAATGCTGATCTCTTCATTACTGCAGATGGCATGAAGCTTTTCTAGCCAAAGATGTTACCAGTCGTTGATTGCTGACATTAGTATGTATCATCAATCAACGTATTGAGAGCATGTAGTCACATTCGACTTAGAGAGTTTGAGCCAGCCGACGTTTACGAAACGTTATCGAGAAACAGCGCTGGCGGCTCGGAATGGCATTGGAATGCCATGCTTTGCATAGGGTAGTCCTTGACATTCCGGGCCGCCAACGCTGTTTCTCGTTATCGTTATCGCTATCGTTAACGTTGGCTGGCTCAAACTCTAGTGTTTTGTACTGCCACCTATACGCACTAAACACCAACAGCGTGATTCCATTAGGTATGCATTGCCATAGCAAATGACGCAATTTCATTTGCTGATTTATGATAACAATGCCTAGCATGTTGTATTTTTGTTCGTATTGTTTAGGAGGAAAGCATTATACAGCATTAATGCTAATGAAATTCAAAGGCTGTTGTCTATTTTTAGTAATTGTTAGGTATTTTTCATGCTTATTGTTTTAGGAAAGATAAATACCTTTATTATTAAATACAGTTTCTAAGTTATGGTATGACAACTACTTCCTGTGTAGGCGTTTGCTTCTTATGGTGAAATCTCATCCCTTGGCATAACCATGCATGGTTTTGTGTTTTTAAGCTCTTTAAGATTCTGCAACTTGCCATATACATATATATGGGTAAACCATATATTTTTCTGGAATTGAGACATCCAAAATACGACTGAAAATTGTCACATGCTAGGCGCACTTTATTTCAATGATTAGATAAGCAATCATCGTTAAGTGTTGTTAATATATTCATGAAGGAAAATTGATAACGTTCGTGCTTCCGCAATATAAGCGTACATTATTTGTGGCGACACTGTTTGCTACCACTTCCGAATCTATTATCTTGTGGGTCATCACTTTCTCGAGGCCATGGCATATATCGTGTCCCTTGTCTCTTTTTTTGAATTGATGCTGAAAAACCTGTGACATTTTGGCCACTGCTTCACCGGGAAAAAAATCAATTAATGTTTCAAACACGAAATGTTATATAATAAGATTTCGTGATGAATTTGTAAAGCAGAAATGGTACATAGATGTTTTTGTGTGGTTTTGGGATAGACGACAATAAGGTAAATTATGTATGGTACAATTAGTGGGAAACATATTAGTTCTTTGACGGGATATATAAAATGAAGTAATCTCTTTTAACAGAAAACCTAGTTTATTAACAGTATTGGACGAGAAGGCTTTTACAAATAAATGAGAAAATATATTAGAAAATATTCGAATTAGTGTCCGTTACGTGTCTTGTTACGTATAAAATCTGTAATATCCAATTTAAGCAATACGGAGTACAATTTTGAAATACTTCAGAATATTTGACTGAAGCTCAAGTTAGTTTTCTTTGAATTACATCACTACAATTTATCTTTTATTTCAAGTAGAACAAACTTAAATCCATTAGTATAGTATGACCCTTTTGCCAATTTAAGAAGTAAACAAAAACGATCGTAGAATGAAATCCAATTAAAGGATCCAGTAAGATTTCAAAGGAGCATGGCAATTTTGTTTAAAAAGGTTGAAAAACAATAGGTTTGCTGACATTTTATTTCTTTGTTGGCTCTTGTGCAAAAGAAGATGATTCACTTTGCAGAACACACTTTAATTAAACCGTTAGGCCATGCAGGTCAATCGTATAATAATAATGGTACCCAGGAGTTAAACTGTATAATTTATGACAATCTACAGTCTCATTTAAAGGTAATTAACATCTTGAGCTTTATCATGATGTCAGCTGAAGTAAGCCTAATTATTGGTTTTCTTCCTGTCATTGCTTGTTGACCTCTTTTGGATGATTTTGGGTTCTGCATGAATAACTTTTTTCAAATATTACATCTTGAAGTCCTTTATTTTGGTTGTTTAACTTAAGCTCACTTAATGATTTAGTTAAATTAAACTTTTTTGTATAATCTATTTTTTTGCTGATGTTGCCTGTGAACTTCATATCTTACGTAAGGCAATAATTTCAATGTTTCCTATTAAGTTACTCTTCAAACCTTGCTGGTATGTCTGATATGGCAACATATGCATTAAACATGAACATTTAAATCTAGTTTTATTATATATAGTATGTCAACTGTATGTACTGTGGATTAGCACCATAATCCATATGAAGTTCCATAAGCTGTAACAGGTTGCAATTCAAAATGAATAACACAGTCAGATGTCCCATTTACAAGAATTTAGTTCATTTTCTAGAACAGGTGCTCAAAATATCATTCATAAGCAACACTTCTTAAACACGGTTGTATCATGCACATGTCTACTGTATCAGTAAGTTGCTGTATTATTTTTTATTTCACTAAATTTATCAGCTGCACACAGTTTATGAACTTTTTTGTCAATATTATCGATACCAAATACCGATGCTGGATATCTGCCATATTATAACAGGGATAAACCTATGTTTGATAGGCTGTTCCAAACGAGTTTCAGCATACCATGCGTTTGTAGCGTGCTAACAATGGCAACTGCAGTTCTGAATAGGTCTGCATGAAACGCTCTTAGCAATTTTCATTTTGTATAAATCGTGACGGATGTAGCGTGTCCAGATTACATTGCAAATGTTGTTGGTAACAGTTTGAATGGAACTGACTGTTAATGCATATATCTTACGAACAATACCTGCGCCATGGCTGACCTGCTATGACTTGGACAAGAATACAATCGCTGTATTTGCGGCTTTGCTGAAGCTCGAAATTAATGTATTCTCGTCCTAATTACCAAAAACCATGACTTAGTGGGTTACGCGTATCCATTGTTCTCCTCGGTAATCTTCATGCACCCTTACCAAATCGCCCATTTTGCCAAACTTTTGGCACGTGTAATTTTCGTAATACGGTCAGCGTTGCGGTTCTTCACCCGTTTTTTGCCATCAAAGTTGTATTCACGCGCATTGCGTATCCATGCTAGAAATGTGAAGCACATTATCTAAAATAATTCTGTAACATTTTACAACGCCAATGTCGTTGATATTCGACAAGCTTTTATGGATAGAACTTTTAAGCATAGACGTTGTTACTATGATTTTGGAAAGGGTCATTGGTGTACATGTTGTACTTTAAAAAAAAAACTGAACTGAATATATAAAATGATCGAGTCACATTGGAGCAATTTAGGGGTTTCTTCAACCATGAGTACATCAATAATTTATATTTTCATGAATAATTGGGTGAAAGATACAAAAATGTGGCTTTCATGCATCCAAACTTTCCATGAATGTTTTTTAAGCTGTATGTGTCATATCATTCCAGTATACTTCTTAAAATATTCTGAAAACACTTGGTATTAGACTAGTTTTGCTCCACCCATTTCAGACAAGGCGTTCGATCCCATTTGTCCATTTAGCTGTAGTGGGTGGAGCAAAACTGGTCGAGATGCTCAATTCCAACATTATAGTTAATCCGCGAAAATTTGCTGTAACATTGAACTTTTTAGTGAAATGTTCACGTTTTTAAAGAAGGATTTCTAAAAAGGACGAGTCTATATTATGTTAAACATTTTTGTAAATTTTCGATTAATCATTGTATTGCTTCGTTGTTGCTTGCTTGCTGTCGTTGTGCTCGTGTCTTTGTGTCGTTATGCTCATTGTGACGTTCTGTTTTTTGTTCGCTTCTCTAGCAAAGGCCACCGTCGCCAATTTACGCGAATTTTCCCTTGATTTCCTCACCGACACCACCGTCACCCCAGCTGAGGGAATTCCCGTTACGTTGTATGGACTCCAGCTGGGCTGAGTTTGAGGACATTCAAGGCAGGAAATATTACTACAATTACACCACCAAGGAAAGGTCCTGGAAGCCACCTCGAAGGAGGAGCGAAAATAGTTCCAAGGTTGGTAATGGTCATTTGCAGTTTTCAAATGACTTAGAACAAAAATCATTCATATCTTGGTCTTTTGTCTAAATTCAGATGGTTATGTTGTTGCCCCACTATGTTAATATTTGGCGTTGTACCGTAAGGAAATGTGTATTTCAAATGTACACATGATATATTTAATAAACAACACGTTTTCACACTCGTGTGTAAAGGATCATAAATGCGGAAGTTACGTTCTGAATTTTGTAGCTGAAATTAGCACATCCGGTAAATTGTCTAGACTTGTCTATTCTAAATTTAAAGATCAACAGCTGTTAAACAATGGGAATATAGTTAATTATATACAAATTTAGTATTTTCAACTTGTCAAAATGCAGCTGTTTTGCATGACTGCATTAAATTTGCACATATATATGATTTCATGGGTTTTTATTTGAAAGCAAGGCTCTGAACTAATCAATTTAGCGTTTTGTAGAATTATTAATGTCAATCAAATAACGTGATTTGGTCAAGTCACGTTTGGAATATACATTAATCTTAATGCATTGTTCAAATGAATTGCTTTATTTGTGACCTTTGCCTTTTACGTGCTTGCAACCTTGCCATTCACTTTCGCATTGCTTTTGCCACTTTTCGTTGCTGCCACTCAAATGTCCTAAAGTAGGAATACGTTTTGTTCGAAAATATACTTTTGATTAATGTTTAGAAACAGGTATCGTCTGCGTCTGTTGGTGAAAACTTGAAATTACACCTATCTGGTGTGCATATTAGCTGCTAGAATATGGTCAAATGATATGGAAATATTGCTATTTATATAAATTATTAAACTTGTAGCTGTTACAAGTTATTAAGTTCATGCTGGACAACAAAGATGTTTTGAAATTGGTCGTATTATTTCCTCTATGCTAAAATTTAAAGGGTATTTTTCATAACCAGGGTCTTATCCTGGTTATAGATAGGTTTTTATAATTTCTGAATTTCAAGTTATTTTCGTTGGGCATTCTATTTTATTACTCATTCTTGAGAAAATCATGGGCTAGTATAAATAATATCCATATTTGCTTGCATGTATGGATATTATTTCTTGACGTTAATGTTGTCTGTTATGTTATTCAAATATGCAAATTTGAAAGCATACAAGGTTTTGAGGCTCCCTTATAAATATAACCGAATTCACAGAGGTATAAACATTAAAGACCTGATGATCGATTATCCGTTTTGTAGCCGTCAAGTGTGAGCAGCAGTAAAGACAGTAGTCCTCAGCCAGACAGTGAATCCGATGATAAGGATGTCAATCTGGATGCCAATCTCCATAGCCCGACACCAGAAAGCATTCGCTTGCCTCCAGGATGGACCCGGAAATATGACAAGGAACTCAATGAAGTGTGCTACATCAATGATCTCACCAAAGACAAGGTAAGCACAGAATCTTTTAGGGTTGATACCATGGGATTCTAAGTGATTTCATGTCAAGCATGAAGGGGCATTTTAAGAAATGGAGCACGTTAAGGTCTTGTATAACGTTATTCAAGGACCATTTTTTGGTTTGCACCCATTTTCATTATTCTGTTAATGTAATTAACATGGCAGACGAATTACTATTGCTTTCTTAACGACGGTGTAGTGACGCATACCAAAATCAAAAATGGATTCTGACTGAGGCTACTAATTGAAATTTCAAATTTAATTTGTTAAATGGCAGGAAAGACTCGTGTGGCTGTGGCGAAATTAACTTTTGCTTTTAAATGAAATTGGTTAATTGAATTGCTAGTCTATCTGTTTTGGCAACATCGACGATTGGTAAAATTGAATTAACATATGACATATACATTTATTGGACACAAACTGATTGGTTTAGTCAATTACGCACCCGGCCGATGTAATACATATTTGGTCGTGACTTCACTTTGGCTCTATAATTAACATCACCGACCATTTGAAGATGGCGTGGTTATGACATTTTTCACTGGTCAATTATTTTCTGTTTATCGGAAAGCTCGACTATGAAGGGGAAGTATAATTATCTTCAATTGTACTTTTGGTACCCTAGGTTAGCACATTTGATGATGTTTAACATGCACGCGTGTCCCTTAGTGAATACGGCCATGTTCTCGTTAAAAGTAATTTTCTTAAAGTGTACCAGTTATATCGATCCAAGCAATTTCTTTCTTCAAAGGTGCCAGTGCAAATTAAATTGCCGCTTGAGAGCATCTGCAATCTAGTGGAAAAATCAGAGTTATTAAGAAAACTGAACACTGGTGAAATTGTTAAATCTTGCTAACCAAAAATTCCTGTGTACTACTTCATTTACAATGTAGTTTAAAATTTTGTTTCCCATTTTCATTAATCTCCTCTATCGTAAACCTCGGGTTAGGTACTTTTAACAGTAAAGTTTGAATTGTCCGTGTACTGCATTGCAGTGGGTCTCTAATAGCATCCGGGTAATTACGTAGTATGTTAATTGAAATTTGTTGAGAGATACCACAACTTTTAATTTTAAGTGTTCAGTGGATTTCGGCTTATTCTGTCTAGCTATCTATTTCAATGGCACGTATGTTCATTTCTGTATTTTTGAGGCGATTTAGAAAATCCATGGAGAGTATAATGCCTTAATTGGGTGCATTTTTAAAAGTTTTGAAACATTTCGGGACGCGGTTTTATTATACGAAGCAGGTACTCTACTCTCAGTACTCTATATGTTCCCCTTTATTTTAGCCTAATCTGGAAAATGTGAAGTTTTTGGAACTATCTGCTTGTGGGAATTGAACGCTGCATTCTTCTTTCTTCATCCAATTTTTTCGCATTAAAAATTCATGCTAATGCAATTTCCTGTTTTTAATCTGCCAATTCCCCTCATTTGCATAACGCAGACAAATCCTCTTGATGCAATGGATCTTGCTATGTGCTTCATTCGACACAAATCTCAACTTTGTCTATTGTTCATTGTTATATGGTTATATGGTAATATGGTACACTTTTTTGTTGTTGTTATTGTAAATGCTTCTTCATTAATTATGCTGTTCCTGAAACGTGCTTGGTTAACAAACTTCTGAATTCCTGGAGTTAATTTGATATATCTAGGTTATTTTGAATGGAAAATTGCAACGGTGGTGTTATGCATATTTTGGAACTAGATACATGCTGTATGCATTAAACATTCACTACTATACCTATCTAAATTCAACTACAGTTTCATTGATATGTTTGTGGTTTAAAACTGAAATATGCATATTCTTAAGTATTGCATTGTTATTACTATTCTAGTCAAGTCTTAATGCGTATAATTATAATTGAAACTCTATGGTAGGTAGATGTATATTTTTAAAAAAACAAAACTTTTTTTGCCAGAATATAGTACATATCCCATGAATTCTTTATGAATTTACTTAAATTTAACATTAATACAACACTATAAACATGGCTGTGTGGTTTTTATTGTTGCATAGCATATTATTTTTGATTAAGTAATGTGAGATAACAAAACAAGTTTTTATTATTTTTATTTTGGAGATAAATAAGAACATAAAATTCAGAATCTGAAAATGATCCATTCATGCAGAATGCACTTTTTTTAATAACAAGAATTTGTATACAATTTTCCTACGTTTCAATTTTACTTACTTTTTCCCTCATCGTCAGGTTGTTTCGGACCTGACTTTCATGCATGGTTTTGTCACGATCCTGGTATAGTCAAGATCGTGTATTTTTTTTGGTGTGTGTGGAGGAGGTTGAAGGGTACATTAGCAGGAACCTGAGGAACGTACGAAATGCAGGCGCACGTTTTCGCTCCCTGTTGATCCAGTTGCATTAAATCTTGTCACGACTGCACAACCAACACGTATTTCAAGCGGTCTTGGCTTTCCGCAGCTATAGATAGTGGACAAAATTGAAAAATCGGAATACAAATGATTCCATTGTTATTTTTCATTGTTCTTTTCGATGTGTTCCACGTTTTGACTTTAGGCACCAGTGCACGCCATCTTACTGCACAACTATAAGTTTTCCATAAACAGTTATTCTGTTGCGTTGCCATCGATTTTTTTGTCTTGGTAGCGCTTCGTAAATCACTGGTAATGCAACCGGAAATGCAATATTTGCAACTCGCTCAGAAAGTAATACTAGCTGAGGAGATGAAATGTTTATTGCTAAGAGCATGATGGTGCAGGACTTGGAAATGCTTCCAGCCTTGCAAGCAGATTGCTTCATTGAGGAAATTGTTACTTTGAGAAGGGCATGACATGTAGCACTTGTGCATTTAATGTCGTTTTATATAACACGTGCGTTTGGAAACGTGCTAATTGGACGCTTAAGCTAATTAGACCAAGCTCTACATCTGTTTAGTTTGGGCCAAAGTAATGAAAATATTTGCAAACCAAAATCTGACCCATGATCAGCGATTTTCAAAGCGTCTTAGTGATATGTACATTTTATGTAATGATATATATAAAGTTTGCATAATATCCAACCCTTATTGCATATCCGGTTCTGGGTGCATGTATTGTTCTCAATCTCATTGGGCATCACTTTTGCATTGAAAATTCAAGTTTCCATTTATGAACATGAATGGGCGGTAGGAACTGGATATGGCCCTGATAATCGAATTTCCTCATCTGTACCAATACAAATTTGACCGTGATGCATGTTTCTGTCAATTTGCTGTCAATTGACCGACAATGATCCATATGCTCCTCCACGGTTTGCACACGGTGCCAAAATATCCGTCTAAAAGTAGTTTGGTTTTTTTTTCTGGTTGTTTTTCAGTGGCTCACTTCCACGGACGAATGCGGACGAATCTACTACTTTCAAGAAAATGCTTCGGAATCTTTCTGGCAGCTCCCAGAAGTGGTCATTACTGAGGTCAGTTGGTCCTGTAATTCTCTAGAAGTCACTTGTTTTTTGATACGTTATAGACTACAAATTTTCAGAAGTATCAAACTTAATAATTGGCAGAAGTTGTAGCTTAAAGTGCAACTATACACGCATTTACTATTTTTGGAATCTACACTTGCATATACCTAATTTTATTGAAAATACGAAAAAAAAATGTGTAGCTATGTTTTTAATATTTATTCGAACTTTTGGAAAGAAAGTTAAATATGGAAGGAAAATTGTTGACATTGTTTAAGGAATGAAACGTAAGCATATGATTACATTTTTGAGAAAAGTTGGGAAGTTTTACTTGTGTTGAATCTCGAAAATGTATATATTATATCTTTATATGTACATTTTCGAGATTAAATCAAGTAATGCAATCCATAATATTCATGAATCTGGGGAACATCAGACTTGGTTTCATTTTTCTGTCTATTCTTAAGTTTATAGTAGTTTCGTTGCTATGCAGGCATATCCATAGTAAAATGAAACGTATACTTATTTTTCTGCTTTTGTTTTGTTGCTAAAATTAATTATAAATATTAATGAGAAATGGATATGCGCAAAACTATATATAAAAAAGGTCGAATTAATTTTGGAACCAAAGTAAAAAGCGGGAATTTATCATTCTCATTGGTGGAGCGGAGAACTGTTCATTTGTTCCTGTTGTTACTTTAATTAAATTTTTTATTTGTTATTTTTGTATTTTTCGAACTTATATCAGCAGTTATAATGAGTGGCTTTTATTTATTGAAGCTTCAGATTTAATTACCATGTTTTCTCAAGTTTTCTATAAAAGCCGCTGTTATTTCTCTTAACATTTCTTAATCATATTATATATATTTTCCTATGTCTAAGCACTTGTTAGCGAAATTTGATGGAACTGCCACTTAGCTGCCCATTATTTTATACAAGAATGTTAAAATGTTCCATTGATTAAATTTCTTGACAGGGAGATTATAGTAGCAAAAACAAGCTCTCAACACGGCATGCAACCAGCTCATCTTCATTGACCAATAACCAAACTGGTGTTATGCGCACAGCAGCAAGTCCACCAAAGTCTGTTAGCCCTCATAGGAGGCCCTTGTCAGTGGCTAACAGAGGTTCAAAAGCTAGGTCCATGGTTATCACCGATACGAGGTAATTCCATATTCTTTTACCAATAAAATGTCAACATTTTCTTGAAACAATATGGTAACGTTAAATCTTACTATTGTTAAGGGGCATGATTTAGCCAAAGAACATCCAACATTTTTTAATGTTGTTCACCGACAACACGAAATGCCCTAATTTTCCCTTTTAATTGTTTCATATTATGAAGCAACTAAAAAAAATTAAATTGTCATCCCAATTTACATCTTAAAATATCGAATGTATTAAATGTATGGGGAAAGGAAACCATTTCAGTGTTTTTGTGTCACGATTTCAAAATGTTGAATAAGTTATATAATATGGAGCATATCGAGTAGGCAATATTCCTCTTCTAATTTTGATAACATTTCTGCAATGAAATAACGAGAATGTTTATTTAGGTTTGGTCTTCGAAGCGAACCTAAGGAGATTCGGTCCTCAACTCTACCAAAGTCTCTCACCAGTCATGCTATTGCAGATACACAAGTGAGTAACCACACGTGGGAAAGATACCTGTAGTTACAAGTTTTGGGGATAATTTATAATGGTCAGTTGTGAAATATTCAGCGGTATTTTCTTAAAATTATGACTTTGGTAGATGCTCTTTCAAACGAAATCAGCCATATTTTTAGGCAAACCAAAATTTAAGTATAAGATCAATTGAAAACTTTAAAAAAACTTGCTTTCAAATTTTGCAGTATAATTTACTGGGTACATGCAGGGCTATTTATACATTTTTGTTTTTCATTTTTAGAACGGACTGCTATCTGGATGCCTAAACGTGACGAAACTGAGTGATGGAGGAAAGAGACTAAGGTTAACTAGAACTAGCATCTTAGAAAAATTCCCGAATTCATCACATTGAGTTTTGCTTAGTTTTATGCCAAACTAAAGTTAGCACCAACATTTCTGATAAGATCTCAGATTTAAAAATTTAAGATGGCGACTTTGAGAAACTGCTTTTTGCGTTGGAAATTTTTTTGTTTGGAGAGCAGGATGTTTATTTTATTAATCAAGGTTTAATAACATAATCATGGTTTAGTTTATGTGTAACATAAAAATGGCTAAATCCTATGGCTGCTCCAAAACTACAAAAATACTAAAAATTAACTTTGCACATCCTTAATATTGCATTACGCAATGCTTATTTCATATGTCCCATTTCATTCAATTTTCTTTTCAAATTTTCCATTTTTAAAATGCGTTATCTGAAGATTTACAAGTAAACTATACTTTTATCAAGGTTAAGAACTTCAATAAAGCTGAATTCTACGTATTACCATTATTATCTTAATTGTCCCTTAATATCCCTTAATTGTCCCAATCATTAAATATTGTTTTGTTAATATTATATGTATAAATAGCATTATTTTATCATATTATGTTTTTTGCAATTTCAGGAAGAATTGGTCGATGATGTTCGTTACTCTGCGGGAGATTTCCATTGTCTTTTATAAGGATGTTAAAAGCATGGTAAGTACTTGAACTATACAGGGTGGTACAGAAGTCGCTGTCTCTATTATTAATATCGACCTATTTCGCAAGATATAAGAGATACCAGTATTTTAGAGGACATTAAACGTGTCATAAGCTTGTATCTCTAAATTTGAGTATTGCAGTAAAGCATTTGTGTTGAGGGCAACAACTGCCAAAATAAAAGGGATATATCATCTATCCCTTAAATTCAATTTGTACCAAAGTAATTCTTGAAGTAAGAAACGAATATTCTGGAACTGTATTTGTCTCGATAGAAAAGGTTCACAGCAATAGTCTATGTATTTCGCTGAAATATGCAATCACTCCATAGACATGACTCCTGAACTACCCTGTTTAACTAACTACACTCGAGTAAATACAGGTCCGTCTAAGAATTAGATCAATATAACATAAGAATGTAAAAAAAAAGAAAAAACACAAAATCAATAGTTTAATCAAAGGTTGAAACAAAGCATGGGCTCAATTTGTTGTGGGATTTTTTTGACATGGGATTATTGCAGATGTCAGTTTCTATCAGTAAACAATTTTCTGTTTATTTTATTGCAGAATAAGCCAGAATTCAGCGTAGATCTTGCAGGGGCAACAATCGAATGGGCGCCTGAGAAATCCAGCCGAAAAAATGTCTTTCAGGTACATTAAATAAAATTTACTCAGCCTATTGTTTTAAAGTTACCATCATTAATGTTTTTTTTTAATTTCATTAATTTTATTCACGTAATTTTTTACGTTAACTTCTGTTTAACCAGACGTGGAAAAGCCCCATCTCCTTAACTCTAAAATCCAATAACATGAATAATTTTGTTTGAAAGTCAATACTGTACATCTTGCAAATGAATTTATTTTTTAAAAGAAGAGTTATATTTTGACATTGTATATGGACTATTTTAACCATTTGAATTTTATAATAAAATTCAATTTTTCCTTTTGTTTCATTTTTTAAATAAATAATGACATGAGAAGAACATGAAGTGAAATTAATTTTAGCACTTACCATACACGTTCTTACAACATGCAGTCAGCATTTTTTTTGAAATTGTTGGTTTCTAAGATTTTTATTGACTCTTTTAGCACTGACAAATTTAAACATAAAATTTCCGTTTTTATCAATGATTCAGATCACAAGTCGTTTGGGACTGCAGTTTCTACTCCAAGAAGAAGATGCTAAATTGGCAGTGCAATGGTTTGACAATATCAAACTCACAATTGACCGATTGGTATGTCATATTTTTACCATCACGTGTAAAATTCTGCAAAAGCTTCATTAATGTGAAATCTCTTTTGTGATGAGATAAGTCAGGTTCTTTTGATTGTAAATCTAAATTCAATTATTTGGGAAAGTTTTTGCAAAAGTGCACATGAATTGCGTCCTGAAATAAGCCAAGTGGCCAACTTTCTTTCTCATTATATACTTTTTTTTCTGGTAAAACCCTTCATGTAGCCCGTCAAGAAACCTGAAATAATCATATTGGACAGTTCTACAATTATTCACAGTGGTCCATCGCCAGAAGAGTTAAAGAAGGCTTCTAAAATAGGCCGTTCAAAATCGACAAAAAGAATCGGTGAGACTAGAATTAGATTTGCATTTCTACTTCAGTAGAATTTCAATGAATTTTTTTTCCAATAGAAGCAAACTTCTATATAACTTATGACAAATGTTGTTGAAAACTATTATTATTGTTGTGCCCTTATCTTAAAACGAGAGAGTTTGGAAATTTTATTTATGGAGTGGTTTTAGAAAATTCCAAAATATTTGAAAAAACTGTTGGAAAACAACTTGCAGTAGTGGTAAATTGTCCCCTTACACATGAAGAAATTTCCCATTTTGACTTGCGTTCTCTCTTAGACATGGATGGCTCTGGGAGCAGCAGCACAGAGGACTTGGACTGCTCTCAGAATGAGAAGAAAACGAGGATACGAGACAAACTAAAAAGCTTTTTCATACGCCGTCCGACCATGGAAAGCCTGCAGGAGAAAGGCATTATCAAGGAGGAACCAGTGTTTGGAAGCTCTTTACAGACTTTGTGTTCCAAGGATAAGGTTCCTGTTCCAAAGTTTGTCACCAGCTGCATATCAGCAATCGAAAATAAAGGTTAGAAAATTGATTTTAAACTTTATATTTTGAATACTGGTACCTTTGCAAATCTTAAAATTTCTCGTGATTTCTTTCCAGATATGCATGCCGATGGCCTTTATAGGGCCTGTGGCAACCTGTCTCAAGTGCAGAAGATACGCTTTCAAGTCAATCAAGGTAAGACTAGTTTTACAATAAACAAAACTTCTTTGTTCAAATTGAATAAATGTAACATCCACATTTTAATTGTTTAAATCGGCATATTTAAAATTATTAGCACAAAAAATGGTTTTTAAATTCAATTTTCTATAAATGGATTTGATTTCTCAAAATATAACATAAATATAAACGTTTAAGCACAACACGTTTCATATTGGCGAAAAAGTTGAAAACGTTTTTTTGTTATTTATTTTTTAGATAACTTTGAGATTCTTCGAGGCGAAGAAGATATTCACGTCCTGACGGGTGCCCTCAAAATGTTTTTCCGTGAGCTCAAAGAGCCGCTGTTCCCATTTAGTACCTTTCAAAAGTTTTTTAAAGCTAACGGTAAGGATCGGATTGGAAAAATTAGTTTCCCCATCTAGTTTTTGTCATTTTGACATTTATTTTTATTGCTTCTCAGGTCTGCAAGAGCGCTCCAAGAAGCTCCATGCTTTTCGGGACTTAATTCTCTCTCTTCCTAAACCGAATTTACATACTCTCCAATATCTTGTGGAACACTTATTAAGGTAATTCTATACATATTTCGTTTTGACTTAACAGCTCGGTAGCACATTCCAATTTATACAGATTACTGTTAATTTTTGTTGTAATCAGCATAAACTCAGACAAGTTTTTTTCTGACTGGTTGATAGCATTAACAGTAAACATGGCAAATTAAATGCCTTAAATCAATTATCCACTGTTCCCAAAGTGAACATTTCCCCATTCAGCGATTCTAGCAGTTTCCTCCCATTCCAGGGTGACAAACGACAGCGACAAGAACCGCATGCACATCCAGAATCTGGCCATTGTTTTTGGTCCGACTTTGATGTGGCCCGCCAACGGCTCGGAGAATATCGCCCTGGACGTTATCCACCAGAACCAGATCATCGAATTTCTCCTGCTCGAATACGGCAGCATCTTTAGGTGACTCGACCGATGATCATCCGCTCCTTCCCCTTCAATCGCATGCCAGACTTTTAATTTTGCCAAGTGTTTCACTTTGTGGAATAGCCTCTCGGTTCTCGTCTCTGTGTGTGTATATAAGTGATCTCAGTTGCCCTCGCGTATATGTATATACTAGATTTAACTATAAAATGGATTTATTTTGCATCCCCCATTTGGCCCCGCCGTCCTGGAAGCTGCGGATTGCCATGCGAGAGAGACGAGGGTCCTTTCCTGTCCGCCATTAGCTAGTGCTGTGCCATACGTAATCGAGCAGGGAAGTAAATTTGCGAGATTGCAGAAACTTATCAGGCAAATGTCATTCCGCATACGTTAGGGTTGCCCGGACTTAACGGGGCAGAAATTATTTTTGTATTTGGAGTTCCACGGTGCCAGAGTGTAGTTTCCTACCTGGAGTGGGGTACCGCAGAGTGTTTTGCTTTGCATTCTGCCTTAAGAGCTGCTCGGAGAAGATCTACGGATATCATAAGTATTTTTGTGTGTGTGTATGTAAATGGAGCAGATATATTTGGGTACTCGCGGGCTTGGGAGGCTTGCTGGCAAGTGTTGTACGATCATCCTTTTTTGCGTTGTATATTTATTTTGCTTTTCTGTGAATACGTTGGATAATCCAAGCAATACTGCATTACCCTCAAGATGGAAATATTCCTAGAATGTATAAATAAACTCATTGTTGCTCAGCTCATTGGTCATGGCTCATTGGCTCATTAGCTCATTACATAGTTGTTATCATATGGATATACCATTTTAAATATCGTTGTAATTCACAACGTGTTTCTCCCCATTTTTTCATCCCTAACATCACATAATCATTCAAAATTCTTGACTAAACTTCGAGCCAAAACGGATGTTTACTATTGGTCCTTCTTTTTTGCATGTGAATAGACTATGGAATAGCTTTCCTGACGATAGTCCAAATTTATTAAATGTTCAATTTAACGATGATGTGTAATCTCCTGAAATTGGGTACAATCCCTGTACCATATGACATTTGTTGTCTGACTAGTGTGGATCGATACTGAGTTAAATTGAATTGATGGCTGTTTTTATTCCCATTTTTTGCCAAGAAGAATCCTTAGTTCTGAACTGCAAGGGGTCTAAAAGGGAAAATTAACAATCACGTACAAAACTTAGAGAATGATTACTTATTATGAATTGTCCCAGAACTGTCCTTGTTCTAGATGGACAATTGAAGATTTTTAGATTATTTTTATGAAATTTTTGACGTAATTTACATGTTTTGATGTAAATTATTTGCAAAAAAATCCAACCTGCGAGTGAAAAATTCTGTTCAGCTTTTCGACGATCAAGGACGAAAGCAATTTTATAATTCAACCTAATCTACTATTTGATCATCGACTAAACGCTGACCTCATATTTGAACTGATGGTTATGTATTCATCGTCTCCTTAACAAAGGTATGTCTGCTCTTTTTTCCCTTGGATTTGTTTCTAGATTTTTAAATCTTGCTAGATGTTTAACAGGAAGGTCAATTTCTGTTGGGAAAATGTATATTTTTAAATGATTCATTTTTGACAAACACGCAGGTTCTATCAGGGATAGTATACTAAATATTCATATTGGTGATATCCATGCAAGATTATAAGTATGATGTGTCGTAGATCAATTTTATGACATTTGCTTATGTAAAGATATGCAGATTTACGAGAATGGGAAAGTATGGATAATATGTAAAAATGTGGATAATGTGTACTTTCCCATGTAAAATAATGATTTAACGCTAATTTAGCATAGAAATACTAAGGTGATTGGAGGAATTCTACTATATCTAGGTCTACCCTATGCGAAGCATGGCATTCCAATGCCATTCCGGGCCGCCAGCTCAGTTTTTCGTTATCGTTATCGTTTCTTTAACGTTGGCTGGCTCAAACTCTCTATTGTTTCTGGACTGAGATGAAATTATACTGATCATACCAGCGACTTCTGTTGATATTGTCGGTAAAGCTGGTGGGTAAATTTCGCAGACATATTTATTGGTATAGCTAATTAATATAAGGCATAAATACAGGAGTTTATTGGATATATTCATTATTAATATCGAATCGGTCACCATCAGTTATCAAATACGTCGCACTCCAGACTGAATAGCTGTTGTAACTCATCAATGCAAAAATTAACTTTGATGTCTCGCCAGTGTACGTATAGCGAAATGTACGTAATACCGTAGGTTTTATTATTCTTTTACGAGTTATGGAACTAGGAATTCAAAACCAACAATGCACGTTTTTACTGTTATTTTACGTAAAAGTACGATAATTGAATGCGTAACTCACGACGTATCTCTATTCTGTAGTTGTATCAATTTTGCCAATAATATTCCAGTTTTAGTGTAAACAGATGGTTTCACAATCCAATGTGTTCAGTTTATGGTGTTTTCATTGTTATATGTCCCGCCATAATAATTAATAACATGTCAAACTATCATTAAAATATCGTTAGCTGATTTGAGAAGTGTCTATAGCACGTAATGTGACTTTCTCTGTAAGCTATATAAAGAGTAACAAATGCATAGGCTAACAGCATTGCAGTAATTTTCAGCAATTGTTTAATTATTTGTTCATGCTAGCGTGATAACTTGGTTATCTTGAACTTATTTTGTAGCACTTGTAAGATTAAGATAATTTGAAAACATGAAATCAACACTGATTTTACTTACTTTTTTGGTCCTTTTCGGAACAGTCACGAGCTCTGTATGTAAGTATTGTGTACTTTTTCACTTTAAAAAATACTGTGTAGGTGCAATTTTTAATTTGGACCAGAATATGTTTGGGTAGTATTACCGTATTTTACGGACTATAAGACGCACCTTAATTTTTAAGCAATTTTTTATAGTCCGCATCATTGAAAACCTTATGAGTATAAGACACCTGAATTTTGGAGGTAATTCTTTGAAGAAAAAAGTGCGTCTTATAGTCCGTAAAATACGGTAAGGTGAAATTAGAATTTAAACTCTGTCAACAATGTTGAAAAATGCGCAATTCTGTTTTTGTAAAAAGTTTGGTATACTAAAATTCAATCTCTATAAATAAATACGATATAATAAATCTTTTCAAATTTAAATTGTATTTTAAAATTTAATTTGAAATTAATAAAAAAATGTGTCTAAAAAGCTAAATACCATGATATAACACAATTTAATTTAACGCCGAATGGCCCTTATCAATATTTATAAGGAAATAGCCGTTTTCAATCGTGTTAAAGCAGAATAAAAGTGGTTTGTTTTTCTAAACTTTGCTATCTTAAAAAATAAGGGTGTGTTTGATAATGATTTTGTAAAATAACGTTTAGAAAATACACACTTAATGACGTATTTGTGTGATATTTAGTGGGCAAGGAATTAATTGAGCATTTGAGCATTTATTCTTTAAATGTTTAAATAAATTTTTTAATATATAAATATTATTTTATAACAGATACTAGTGGTATAAAATTTATGGACGACGCCAGGAAAATGGCAACGAAAATGCTTAACAGAGCAAAGGAGACAGTTAATAATGCTACGGCTTTTGCGAATGGTAGGTGATATTTCTACTTTGTTTATAAATGTAAAGTGTAAATATCTTATTCCGCCGTTGAAAACATTACAAAAGACAAACAAGACCGAAATTCTCATATTCCTTTTTACCAATCTTCATCTAAAGATTCCCCTTATATGGTTAGCATACCGTGTAACCTGCATCCTGGCCACTGCACAACAGAACATTGCATCCATGCAGGCAGCAGCAGAATGAACCTAAAGTTACTCCCATTAACCCAGTTCGGCGAGACATGCTGAGACATGTATAGTGCCAATAACTCCCTTTACATTACAAACGACTTTTAAAAATGTATACCTGAGTATATGATAGGACAAACAACATGTCTTCTTGGTACTGACTATATTGAATTGAATTACTCAACATACCAAATTCGACATTCTTTTGTACCTTTAAATTAAACCTTCCCTCTCTATCTCTCCAAATAGCTTTTAATTAATACTGTTTTCTATTTGATGAAATTGCTATTCAAGCTAAGATTAAATCTTTAAAGTAATTTACTGCTAGAAATGAACTAATCAAAACAACACAAAATAAACATTTCCAGTCAATATATATACATATTTTCAATTAATTAATCAATTTATCAATTAATTGTGGGTTGGCCCTTCATGTCACCTGCATAGCCAGCAATAATTGTTGGGCCTGTTCGATACTGTTCACTCACGTGATCATACGAATATCATACAGAAATAACTACATGGATTTTCACATTATTGTGCAACCAAAAATTAGTCGGCAACGCGTTGTAAATTGGGCTCACATTGTATGAATTAGTATGATCGAAACACATTAAGGCTAGTGCATTGACAGTGGCTCCAATAAATTACTGTTTTTATTTCAGAGAAATTAAAACAAATAAAGTCGATTGGCTAATACGACAATGACATTGAAGTCTGAAATATTTGAAAAACGAAGAAAATGGAACACTTTCTTTCTATGTTACGTATATTTCGGCTTCTTGTAATTTAAAATTGTAAACGAAATGATCTTGTTTGCAAAATAAATCCTATATAACGTATTCTGCGTGTTGACTGAAACTTGGGAAGTTATGTAATGGAACCGGTAAAACCTACAAACTACCATTAATAAATCCTAGAGCATCTCGGTGAGTTTAGTTTGTTTTTAGACAATATTTATAAACAGTGTTAACATTTTACAATATTCGTATTATTATTAGGCATATTTAACCATCTTCTTTATTTTACAATACTCAGATGATGGCTAATATTTATTAACCATGGCTTAATATATTGTTTTTATACATACAGTTATTGCACACTTAACATAGTACTTGAGAATAGCGCACACATAACTTTTAGATACCTAGCAAATTAGGCATCTTGGGCCATTGCTATCTCTAAAACTAACATATGCAGTATGGTATAGTATTGTAATAGCTTATCAGTATTCTATCATCTTGGAAATTGGAAGATTAGGGTTCGATTCCCGGCATGGATCGGCTGCTGTCTTATAGAGGAACTTTAAATCGATTTTATGCTACTTAGGCAGCCTTGCAAAGCACCAGAGTTAGCAGTGATTGCAGACTCATTTTTCTTTAGTCGAACAGTGAATTTCTGATAATGGGATTACTGGATATTAGGACCATATTACCAAATTCCCAATAATAGAGAGTTTTAGCCAGACACGTTAAACGATGACGAAATTGACAGCACTGTCAAAAACAGCACTGGCGGCTGGAATGCCATGCTTTTCATGCTTTTCATAGGGTAGTCTTTCACATTCTAGCCGCCAGTGCTGTTTTTTGACAGTGCTGTCAATTTCGTCATCGTTTAACGTGTCTGGCTAAAACTCTCTAATTTTAATGTTATTGGTTTAGCATATCACACTGCATAAAATTTCATTTGTATAAAGAAGCGAAATAATTATTAATTAAAAAAAACATAAATGCGCGGGAAAATGTAGCACCGCATACATATTTTGAATGTAGTCTCGAATTTTTATCATTCCTGGTATCGGATTCACAACATTTTAATTTGTAATCGTTTTATTCAAATTACAAAGTTTAAATTTTATTGTTGATGTAAATTTGTTGCTGAAAACATCTGTATTATTCTATTAAAAATGCAGGTAGTTTACAGTTTCAGTTATTTATCTTTTTTTTTTTTTTAAATAATTTTACGCAATCTTTGTACTTTGGACTCCTATATAAGACAAAATAAAGCTGCATTCCTAAGATACTTCCTCTAATTGATTGTTTTACAAGGTTTAGGCCATTACACTTCTTGTTTTGATTGGATTAGCATGGTCACCTGACAAGGTGATTTTAATTATCAAGGTAATATGCACGAGAGTTCCCATGAAGCACTGCGAAACTACAGAAGGCATTAATATAAGCTCTTCGGTTAATTTTTCATTTAGTGGTGTTGGTGCAACCGACGTTGTCTTTGGAAGAATTTAACTAAAACTATGGATGATGTTCTTAAAAATCCGAGTCGAAGGAATCTGCTGATTGCCTTGGCTGTTGCTGCTGTTGCAGCGTTCGGTATCAATAGGATTTATCGCAAATTTCGCAAGCGTAAGTTTCATGCAGTACTTGTCTGCTTATTTAAGTAGCAGTGCTGTTGTACAAATGATTGTCGTGATGTACAACAATTAAAACTTTCCTCTCTCCTCTTACTCAAAGAAGCTCAACGGACGTTTGCTTGGGAACAGTTCTAGTTCGTATATTATATCAACAAGAATGTTATATCAAACAAGAAATTAAACTGTGCTGAAACTTTAAACATTTTTAAGGCTTTATCATAAATTTAAAACATTGTCCAGGCTTTCATGTACTAGTTAAAAAACCTCTATTAAGATAGTGCATTTTATGAGAATTTTACATTTTTTTCTTTTCTTATCTGCTTCTATAAAGCATTTCTCAAGAAAAAAAAATGGCTGAGGCATTTAATAAAATTAAAGAAAAAGATGGAACCGATGTTTGCCTTCGAATGTACAAGAGATGTAGCGAAATACGGCTTGACCTCTCCTCCGGAAACGTGGACAAAAGAAAATCCACGAGCTTTGCTTCCAGCTAATGATCATGCAAGTGTATTTTTATTTCCAATGTTTTGTATGTATTGGTATATTTAGATGGTAGTGAATTTCCAGACTATTTTTGCATTCGAATCATTGATAAGCTTGTTAAGAAATTTCTGGAATCTATATATGGTTTAAAATTTTTAACGTTTCTGATTGATTGTGATACTGATTTATTTTTTTGTTTGTTTTTGTCCCAAAGAATGTCTAAATATCCTTTCTAAATTCACTCAAACCTCAAATTATAATTTACGATTTCAACGACCATTTAATTCAGCTTAGTGATAGAGCTTTCCAAACATAAGGAATTCCAAATATCCTAATTTGCATAATTAAGATATTTGGAATTTCGCTTTTGAACCTTGACGAATATTGTAGCAAGTTTCGCAATTCTCGTATTACGATTGTTAGCAGGTTGTGAGTAGTTTCAGTGACGTCAACAGTAGATTCAAGTTTTTTATTACTTTTATGTATTGTGTACTTTTAAACGACGTCAAATTAGTTTCAGATATTCCAGTTCCTTGTCTTGAAAACTCATTGAAAATCATTAACTAACCCCATAGGCAATTGACACAATCCATATATGGGGTGCAGATACGGCTGGAAATGCTGTAATGTTGCGCATGGCTCGTCGCCCGAATCGCAATGCTGAAGTTTGGATTTATTTGCGGTTGGAAACTGGCGAAGAATTTCAGGCCCCTATTCAGCCAGATCTGCAAGTTTATAACACTAATGGCAACACTTTTTCTGCCAAGGGTTTGTATTTCGAAGTGTTGGAACCTTTGAGAAGGATCAGAATTGGATTTAATGGACAACTTAGGTAAGTTAAATAAAAATGTACCAAGTTTAGTCTTGGATTCGAGGCCCTTTAAAGGCTGTCCAGCACCCCCTTGTGGCGTATGAGCATCTAGTACTCGGTTTTTAATTTGGTCGCATCCTTTCACTGTAGTTTTCAAACGTATAGTTTTTCAGCTTTTTAAAACTCAGACAATTAAAAATCAAAGTTAAGATTTTAAAGTTTTTCTGCAATTAGATAACTATTTCTGCACAGACAATGGCTTAATTTAGGTTTTGTTAACAAAAAGTTTCAGTCGTTCATCTTGCTGCAATTGGACCAACATTAAGACAATCGATATGATTTTCGCTTGCACATGGCGAATTTTTGTTTATAAATTTGAGTAAGAAATTCCTAGCTAAGATCAGTACTATCTTGACTTTCAAGCTTTGTTATAATGGCGGTAAACAATAAATTTCAGCTATACTTGGTCTTGGCGACAAGGCTTTACTCAATGTATGCCATGAGGTTGATGAGAATTGTTAGAAATATATTCTCATAGTATAATTCACAAATTCCCTCGTTGGTTTTTTACAGGAAAGGGGTGAAAAATAAGTGGAGCCGCGAGGAAGACGAACTGGTCTATGTGAAATTTAATTTCATGTGAGTTTTTACGATAGTTTTCACGATAGTTTTCTAAACTAGTAAGTGTCCTGTGTTTCTCAAGTTTCGTCATTTATTTTTAGTTGGCATCCTATGTACAACTATTCTATGTATCCGTTCGATTTCAATCCAGTTTTAATGGAAACTTTATTCTGCAAGAGAAGTTTCAGTCGAGTGTACTATCAAACTTCTGCGATGTAAGCTTTACAATGTTGTTTTTTTTTTTTTGTTTTTTGTGAAAATTTGGTTCTGGCAGCTGAAAGTCTGATTCTAATTCTTGGAAATATATTTGGTATGTTAGTTTCCCAACAGAATGGCATGAACAGTGGGGGCAATTGCATGGACCTGTCGAGATAGGCAAATCCAAACACATCCTCATGCTCTCAGGAACCAGGACCAGAGGATATGGTTAGTATTCATAATTTCAGAGTAAAGTTATCTGAATATGTTATCTCCAATAAGTTAATTTAATTTGCAATATACATTTTTTACTTCTAATCAACGTGTTATTTATGTTCCATTTCGCAATTTTGTTACGCAATCTGCTATGAAAGCAGATGAAAACAAGGTTTTTCACCATAAAATACTGATTTTTTTTAAGGGGTGGTGGACTGGAGTACTGTGGAAAGAAAACTGGTCATCAAAGTATTTACTTCGGTAAGTAAACTTGGAGAGATTAAAAACAAAGTATTTTGTATTTATCAGTAAGTGGCAATTCAACTGTAACTGTAGGTTTTTTTAATAGTTGAATTTTATAAAACAAACTGATATTATGATAAATGTTTATTCTCTCTTCGACTTGTGGTTTTGAACTATCACAAACAACTTTGATTTAAAGTTTCTTAAAAAGAAAATAAATTAAGTTCAATAAATTTAAATTGTAAAACTTGCAAATGGGGCGCTTATTTGTACACAAGTTTTTGTAAACAAATAACTTAAAACAAGCAATTTTGTTTAAGTTAAGACTTGAAAAATGAGTCTCATTAAATTCCTCGAATCTTTAATCTTCTTAGACTGCAACAGGAATTACATTATATGGAGGTTCTGACGACGATGGCTTAATAAAGTATGCGGCTATGAATCTATTTGAAATTGTTAGTTTTGAAAATCTAAATTAAATTGAGATTAACCCTGTATTTGTGAATTTCAGAATTTATCACGGTCAAGTAGCCCCTCCGTCTTGCATGGAGCTCTATTCCGTCAGTAAATGTACTATAGACAAGGCTCACAGATTCTTTGATATCAATAGCACAAGTCGCAAGAGGATCAACTTCAGTATTGTAGCTGGTAGGCAATTTTCAAAAAAATCTAGACTAGTTTGCTTATTTCTGGACTTCGAATATATCTGGAATGATTCAACAAATTTACTTTCTCAGATAATCGCCATTATGATATGAGGATACGTTCCAATGGTCACGGCTTCCAATTTTATGCTGGAGAAAATTGGGAAGTTCATGGAAGTTGTAGCATTGTCAGAGCACTGGTAAATGGAAAACGCTCATTTGCTTTGGTTGAAACTTACGAAGAAGATTGCGATGGAACACCTTTTAATCGGGAAAAATCAGTTAATCATTTAAAGGAACCTGGTAAGCATTTGACATTAATTCAGTTTCGCAACCCCTCTCCTGTAAGGTCCACACATGTGCTTTGGTTTTTGAAAGATTGGTAGACAACGCTCTGAAAGATCCAGTCAGTCAGTCTGAACCTAACCCTGTTGGCCCTGTAGACCCTCTACAGGACCAACTTGCAACCGGTTAGGCCCCTTTTTAACCTTAGTCGCCTTTGGGCCCTTAAACCCCAACAACAACGCTCTGAAAGATTCACAGCAGATTTTAATTGGAAACAAAATTACAAACTTTCTCTCCATGGACAGTTACTAACACATGTATGGTAATTTTTATGTGTAGAAATTGAAGAAACAGACGAAGTTGTGGTATGTTTCAGCGACGATGAATGTAAAAGTAGCAAAATTGTTGGTGGCAAAGGCGCATCATTGGCTCTAACGACATCAATAGCTTCTGTAGAAAGTGGAGTAAGTATTATAAACAAATTTCGTTGAGGAATGTTCTCGTCTGATCATACAATGTTTTTCCAGTTTAAGGTACCAAACGGAATATGCCTAACAAAAACGTGCTTTGAACGCTACATATCAGAACACCCAGAGTTTGCGGCCATGATAAAATCAATTGAAAATGCAGCATGGTATATAGTATTCTCATGTTTATTTGTAACTGTTTGAAAGCTGTTTACCTGATTCGTCTTTTTGTTGATTCGTATAGGCGAGGAACTGAAAAGTTGTCAGAATTATGCGAAAGGTGATTATTTTTGATCGTGCCAGTTTTTATACCGAATTTTGAAAATTCTTGATGACAACAGTGAATTTCTTTTTAGAGTCAATGATTTGGTACTTAGTTTGCCTATATCGGACGAAATTCGGTCTGAGATACAGAACGCTCTTAGAAAAGAATTCGAACTTGACTTTTCTAATGTCCGGTTCGCCGTTCGGTCATCGGCAATTGGTAATTTTTCTATACCATTGCAGTCATTGTATTATAATTTATTTAAATTTGTAACAATCTCATTTTCCAATTACAGGTGAAGATGGTGAGGATACCTCAGCAGCTGGCCAAAATGAAACTATTTTAGGAGTAAAAGGATTTGCAGAGGTTTGTTTGTTACTGGCATTAGTTGCTTTAGCCAGTTTTAGATTAATTTGAACTTTTTCCAATACTTAAACTCAAAACTCGATATTTGGACAAAGTTAAATTGTTTTATGGTTCCAAATTTATTACACAAGTTTGATTTGCTTATTCTAGATACTGCTTGCAATTAAAAAATGTTGGGCATCCCAATTTTCGTTCCGTTCAGTGGAATACAGAAGGTACAAATACTTTACTAAGTTATTTCAGTGTTTGGGTTAATTTGTATCTGTATTTTGATTTAAAGATTGTAAATATATTTTAGATGCGAAAATACAATAAGTGTTTAGTCAACTTTTGAAAGTTTCGATAAATTTTCATGAAAGTGTAGTCCTCTTGTACAATAGATTTGGGAATGTTATAAATTCTCAATTTGCAAGCAATATTTTACATTTTTTTATTTAACAATAACATTTATTAAGAGAGCCTTGAAGAAACTTTGTACTAATGGCAAATCCCGAATTAACTTGTACAGATTTTTCTTGATGCTCAATATTTGGTTTGTTCAAAATTTTGATTTTAAATAATTTCAGACAGAATGGCCAACTTATAAATTCTGGTATGGGCGTTGTCATCCAAGAAATGGTCCCAGCCCACGTGGCGGGAGTGATTTTCTCAAAAGATCCAACCACTGGTGACGCCAACCAAATGACCATCACTTCAAACTATGGTCTTGGAGAGGTAATCTTCTTGCAGGTTTTCGTAATTTCAATGTTGTTTTTGGAACATTACAAGCCTTCCATTTCAGAGTGTGGTGTCTGCCAAATCTGATCCTGACACCATCATACTAAGAAAGACCTGGGATGGCCAACTCAGTTTGTTCGAAAAAATTCTTGGATACAAGGCAAAAATCGTTGTATTAGATGGCAAGTATCTTTAACTTTTATTACTTCCCTCATTTGGCATCATGACTAACTTGGTGAATTCGTCAATCTCTCACCAGTCTGAGTAATTTTTTAAATTTCGCTTCGTACAGATCTCTCGAGTACGCAAGAAATAGAAACTGATGAGGAAAGTGCTGCGAAATTCTCTATTTCTGATGAAATGGCTCTGAGACTTGGCAAAGTTGTTGTAAATTTGGAAAAAGCTTTCGGTAACTACCGAGACATCGAATGGGCTGTACTGGACGAACAAATATACATTCTTCAAGTAAGACAGTGTCCACGTGTTTTCTTCATCGAAAATGGATTTATTTAAAGCTTATAATTTTGTACAAATTCAGGCCCGTCCTGTGACTACTGATTCGGTGCTGACTGAATTCGAAGTTCATCACGAATTTGATAGCACATTTCGAACACAGAACGAACACTTGTCGACAGGAAATGTCGCGTAAGTACACCATTTTATGTCCAATAAAATTTGCAAGTATTACGGTTTACAGAATCGAAATTATGGTCAAGTTTCAATTCCAAAACAAGACTTACTACGAACAGTTTATTTTCAAATTGTGGGTTCTAAATGGTCTCAATAAACGTTAATGGCAAAACTTTGGATGGTTCTGTAATCTTGCATGTCGTGTGAGCCCATAAACATCTTTCAAGTAGGTGGCTGGAATGTAAAATTTTCATTAGTCGCCTAAAACTACCAAAGCCACCTTTTTTGAAAGTGCATGTTCTTTGATACATTCCATTGATTTATCTAATCTTGGTAAATTTCTCCTAACAGTGAAGTTATGCCGGGTGCTTTGAGTCCCTTGGCGCTGACCAGTCACATCCGTTCCTACTGCATTAATTTTAAGGTAACGTTATTGGCAAAATTTGAAATGTCAAAGTTTGTGAACCCTTCTCATTCATAATTTTGAGCCATCTTTTTGGTTTTTCTTAGCCCATATTCATGGCGTCGGTCGACTTTCGATTTGATCCTACGATTCATTACGGTACCTTTTTTTACGTCAGCCATTTGCTTTTTGACATGGTCCAGGTAGGTTACCGTGGGTGTAATGGCTTATCTGAAACCCCATTTTTGACAATTTTAATTCCACCTTATTTTCTTCTTCGCAGCAAAAAGCTCCATTTGTAATAGACACAGAAAGGGACCTTATGTCAAAAGCGACGGACATTGGTGTATTTGGAAGGGTCCTGGATGATACTGAATTCATGCAAGTGGCGAAAGATCGCTATGAAGACCGATGTAGGCATCTAAAATTGAAGATCGCGCGTCTGGTGCTTAAGGTAAGTTTAAGACCCATTTTGCAAATTCAATATTTTTACTTGTATTCATGTAAAGTTGGTTCTACGATGCTTCTGTATTTTTACTTGCATCGCATAGAATGAATTTTGCACCACTAAATGTATTTATTGAATCGATGATGTTAAACGATATCAAAAATTGGGAGTTTTATTTATGGTTTGGCAGTACAAGCAAAGTTTCTTGTCAAGTCGAGTTTTAAAAATAATTGGGAAAAACTTGAATATTGTGGAGATGTTTCTAGAGACTTTCTACAGTATTGAATTCGCGATAGATTTACAGAGTCGAAAGGAATTGTTTCTTATATCTTGATAATTAATTTTTAAGGGGCTCTGGAATAGTAAAAAGCTGGTTTCCATCATGGAACAGAAATTCAACAATTATCCCGATATAGCGGCTCAGCTGGAAACTCCGAAGGAAGTTTATGCCAAAATTTGTGAGAACATACTCGACATTAATGAAGTGAGTGATAACAAACTTGTCATTCTGAAAAGTTTCATTCCGAAAGTTCTTCACTCTTGAAATACTTTTCTTCAAACAGGCATTCACTCCGCATATTACAGTGACAGTTGCATCCATGATTTGGAACAATTACATCTTGGTATTATTGGCCCGAGGAGGGAAGGGTAAATTTCCCTTCCACAAATCAGGAAAATTAAGATATGTGATTGGGCAAAAATTGTTGTTGGGCAATTATAATCTCTCTGAGATTTTTCTTTGATAGAGAAAAAGTATCTCATTTAAAATCTTTAGAAGTCCTAACTGAAGACATGGACTGAAAACTTGTCTTTTCTAGTATGAGATAATATGGCATAAGTATTATAGCTGCGTTTTCTGTGAAGATAGTTAATAGATAGGATTAATTATCAAAATTTAGCTACTTAGTAAGAGTGCTTATTAGTTATGGTCTTCATTTTAGATTTTACTCCTGAAAATTACTCCGAATTTGGAAAACTAATTGGATCTTCGATAGGAACTGTAAGTGGGGATGTACCACTATGTCTACAGGTAATCATTTTTTATATTACTTGTCTTAAACTTTAAAAAAAATTATTTTTGCATGATAAACTGAGTTTTTTAGGAATGTTATCCGATATGGTTTTTACTCAAAATCCATCCGCAGTTTACAATATCTTTAAGTTTCAGTTATTTAGTTTCTGCAATAATTTACTGAGGCTTTGATTAGTTTCAATTACCAAATAGATACGTTACAATTTTTTTTTTAATTTGATCTTATTTGCTTATAGGAAATTATCGCCGCGATTGCATTCGATTATCCTGCGAATAATTTCCACACATTGGAACCTGAAGTGCGTAATTGTTTTCAAATTTTCAAAATTTGATTCAACATACTTAAGTTATCTTACTAATTACAAGTTTATGAACTTGCTAATTCTGATTTTCTTCTTCGATCAGTTTGCGTATAACGTTCTGATGTCAGGTGAAACTGATTCTTCTGCGAAATTTCTGGATTTCCTCAGTCGACATGGGCACCGTGGCATGAAAGAGGTGAAGTACTTTCCTCGATTACCAATTTTATTTGTTTCGATGATGATTCTATCACTTTATCGATAACAGTTCGATGTCAGGAGCAGTTCATGGGGCTCAAATCCTATGACTCTAGTCAAAATGCTTCAGGTTCGTACCAATTTACATGGAATGTCGAAAAATCGACCTGTTCTGTACTTTAAACTTTTTTTTTTTTCCGAAAAATATCAAGAACATGAGCAGAGTTCCACCCATTCAAAGAGGCGAAACTATTAGAGAATCAACATGGCAGACAATAGTAAATTTGACACCTCCACTAGGATTTTGCAACAAGTATACATTTAGTTTAATGTTACCTGCATGAAAAACCTTGGCATGTCTTTAAAGTGTGATTGATATTTTATTGTACTAATCCTGAAATTTAGATGTTTTTACCCAAATTAATCTTCAGTGAAACTTGTCAAGATGCGTTTTTGGTTATCATTTGACCTGATTTTGCGGTATTGCTAGTTTTCTGAAATATTTTAGTTTTTCCAAATTCCCAAACTGTCACAAGATTAAATTTCATTCTGGAATTTTGCATAGCAAAATATCCAGAATGCATTTACGAAATATATTGTAAAGAACAAAGGGGAATTCAATGTTTTGAAAAATTTGTTTACAATATTACACTAGTGTGGTAAATCATTCTAAACTCGTTTTACTTTCGCAGACGGGTGCTCACGTTTTTATTAAATCGTAGCAAGAACGCAGTATGCATCCGAGAAAGAGCAAAGGTAATTCCTCATTTGCATTGTTTGATTTTCTGAAAACTAACTTTCTGGAATTTTCAGTCTATGCTAGTAAAGTTCATAAATTCCTCCCGACTGTCATTCTACCGCCTGGCCCAATTGATGGTGGAACATGGCTATATTCCTGAAGTCGATTTCATGTTTTTTATGACATTTGAGGAAATTGGACAACTGATCGATACCCGTTGTGCGCGCATAATCATGAGGTAAATCATAAACTCGATCCATTTCTCTTTGGAGACAATTTTTTAATGTTTTGGCCAAACTTCATACATATTGACTACCCTTTAGAGCAAGAACACGAAAGCGACACTACCCATACATGGATAACCTGATATATCCAGAGTTGTCGACTGGAGCTCCCACGGCAGTAAGTATTCAGTTTTTACTTTGGTATTAAAATAGTTTATAATTTCGTCATTGTCTATTTCGTGTTTTCTAGTTAAACGAAGAAAGCGATTTTGAAATTCCTGAAGGACTTACACAAATCAGAGGTAAAAGTTCACTTAAATATTTTCAGTTACAATAGTATCATAAATTAACTTCATATTTGAATAAATGCACACCACTTATTGTGTAAAAGGGCTTCCTGTGTGCCATGGAATTGTTACTGGAACAGCCAGGGTCATAACATTCGAGCAAGTGGACACCATACAGGTAAATTTCTCTCCAGAACATGTAAACTATGATAAAAAGAACATGTGCACTTAGAGCTTTCTATAAAAGGCAAATGACATCCTCATCACCCATGCAACGGATATTGGGTGGAGCCCATACTTCCCGATACTTGGAGGAGTTGTAACCGAAATCGGAGGACTTGTCTCTCATGGTAAGAAAACTTTGTATTTATCAGTTTTAGACTTGAAGTTTATTCAATATTTAATTTAGAAAATCTGATCTAGCCAGTCGATGAGGGAATTAAATTCCCATACAGCTATATTAATACTTGCAAAGTATAAATTAACATGTTATAATTTTCCAGGTGCTGTTGTTGCTAGAGAATATGGCCTACCATGCATCATAGGTGCAGAGAACGCCACCAAAGTGTTTAAATCAGGTAAGCACTGACCCAATTTTAGATTCCTTCCGCTTATCTCATCAACAATTATTCCCGATTAACGTTTCGTCTCATTATCAATATAGGAGACCAGGTGATATTAAATGCAACAACTGGTATCATAGCACAAATTCTGAACGAGGAGTAAATTAATATTTCGCAAATTATGGAGTTTTTGTCGAGTTTTGGGCACTTTTTAAAATGCCTATTGTTATATTAGTAGTTTGAGCATTTATTCTATTTTTCCACTGTTTTCTCTCGATAAATTGTTTCAATAAATGTTTTATGGCATACAACTCGTGACTGTTTCCAATTTTTAATTTTGTCGGGTCCTTCGTGTTTTCTAAGTAATTGGTTTCAATTGCAAGTCCCTGCAAATCTTAAAACTAAGTTTTCTAAAGTCCAGTAATATCAACTTGTCTTTTAACACTACTTTGCAACTTCTGCAGTGTTGTTTTATAATGGACAACGTGTTCTGTTCTTTAAAACTAGGTTAATATTTGAGCTATCCAGTAA
Organism: Ophyiulus pilosus; assembly: GCA_033995625.1. Taxonomy (NCBI): domain Eukaryota; kingdom Metazoa; phylum Arthropoda; class Diplopoda; order Julida; family Julidae; genus Ophyiulus; species Ophyiulus pilosus. The sequence continues at coordinate 68,827 of JAUJYV010000151.1, forward strand.
CTTAATATTCGAGCTATCCAGTAACTTAATATTCGTTGCCCTCAACTTATAAATTAAAATGGAAAAGTATTGCATAGTAACCTCCAAATAGTACTGCTGGATGGGCTAGTTTAACCCTATGTTTCAACACCTGCCTTTTCCTGTTTCGTCATTTATATACGATTGAGCCTCATGACACCGTGGCAATTTTCAAAACTAACCAGTCTGTAAACAGTGTCAAGGAAATAAGACATCAATACCCAATTTTGCAGTTCTTAAAGAAAAGTATCATAATATGCGAATTTTCCCTGCTTTTAGGCTAGTTTTTATTCTGGATATTTTGTGCCTTTTGTAGTGTTAAACTGAGCTTTTCAAAATTTTAACAGATGGCAACAATTGGCAAGACTTGAAAGTGTTTTTTGTAAAAAGGATTGCAATTATTAATATTGGCTTTTGTAGTGTTAAACTGAGCTTTTCAAAATTTGAAACGATGATGGCAACAATTGGCAAGACTTAAAAATGTTAGCAATTTTTGTAAAAAGGATTGCAATTATTAATTGGCTTTGGCTTAAACTAAGAGCCTTTCATTATGGCGTTGTAATAGGTTGCGCAACAACTGGTGCAAGTTTGCAATAATCAACAATGATTTGTGTGTGGGCTTATTGGCTGGTATGACTCATGACTAAATGAAACTTTTTCAGCACTGTTTAAATCAGTTTTGCGACTAAATTTAAAGATGTGTGCATCGCCAATGCTAACAAAACTATCATCCAAAAATGGCCATATATAGTGAGGTCGATGAATTTCGTTCGGCATGTATTTAACGAAATATCGCCAAATTTGGATTCAAAAATGGCAATTTTAAGAGTTGGAAATAACCCAACAGGAGTTTCTCACAACATGTGTAATAATGCAATATTTAACCCAATAAAATGTTTTCAAGCAAGTAGCAAAACGGTAGCCATAAAGTATTTCGCAAAATATATTTTTTGAAAATAATAGCCTTATTTACGCAAAACTGTGCCAGTGTCTGGAACATCAGCACGTGTGTAAATACAGGTTTCAGCTTGAGCCATGGAGATGACATCATGTGGTTGTGCTCATTGGTTGCAATTTGGTGTTGTCCTCCATGATGTAGGAGAACGAAACCTACCATGATATCATCTAAATAAACAACTGGCCAGCTTTTGGAACTTCAGACCAGCAGGACCAATTCAATAAATAAAAATATATAAGCAAATATACGCGTTAATTTTATTAGAAACCATTCGAGCGAGTCGTAATTTTCTGTGAAGAAAATTTGTATCACGTATTCAGAATTTTTTGATTAATATAACGAGGGAATCAAAGATGAAGATAAAGTTGAGTTTGGTTATCTTGGCTCTTGTCGTATTAGCATGCATCCAAAGTGGTAAGTGTGCGTTTTTATCATTTTTTCGAGTTAATACAACTTTTTATTGAAGTAGATTTTGATAATAGTGTGACAGTCATTAAAACACTTCATTGAGATGGACTTTATTTTTGTATCAATGAAGATTAATTTAGTGAATATCAATCTATCTTCACTTGAATGTGGAAACTTAAGAATTTTGTTTCGTCCTCAATCGATCAATTATCTATTTTCTAAATTTTTCCTTATTTTCCATAACTTGTCTTTACTTTTTTATTTGTAGCGACTAGAAGTTTGCTTTTAGAAGTACGCTTATTATGTTTACTTGCCAACAAAAAGTTCGTTGTGACCTACGAAATTACAATTAATACTTAAACAAAATTGACATTGTTTTTCATGAACTGGTGGCATGATGTTCATATACGAATCTAAACCCGAAACATTCTCATATTTTGGAATTTTTGTTAACCATTATAACAGTAAAAATTAAACTCATAGAATTAATCATCTCCCTCCGCGATCAACTTTTTATAGAATTAAAAATAAATCATTCAAGTTAACTGTAAATTTAAATGAGTTTTTAACATTAACTAAATCAACATTGGCGTTGCATTTTTAATACGAAATCACGTCTCTTTAAAATCTGGTTTGAAATCATGCTTGCAAGCATACAAATGTACTATATCTTCTAAAATGTGCAATGATATAAACAATTATATCATTGCAATTATAAAAACAAAATTGCGAAACAATGTTATGTCTATTCATATGCTTTTCTCTAATTAAAATTATCTTTATATTTTAGTTCAGGCTAACAGCACAGAAGGCACACAACATGAGACACCGAAGAATGAGTCTGGTAAATCTCAAACACAATGATAATGTGGATTTGTAATGAATGATATTGCTTAAATGTAAGACAACGTTTTCAGATTAATAATGCTTGCATTTGTATTTCAGGGAAATCATCCATTCTTACTCCGATTCGGAATGGTATTAATGGGTTGAAACTAATCTTCATAAAACTCTATCTCAAAATCAGATCTGGTTAGATGGAGTTTTACCTCACTTGCTCTTTTTTCAGCAACTTTCACTTGCTGCAAATTTAAATGTACGAGCAACAATTTTAATGTCGAAAATAAAAATTTAGTTTGAACAATCGGTTACTTTTGATTACATTTTTCAGTGCATCTCAACTGGTCTATGCAAACGTAGATATGCACATGTATAGCTGAATAACGTTTGGAATGTCATATATGCAAAGTATGGCATTCTCATGACATTCCATTGAGTGGTAAGCCTACAAACCGCCTATTTGATGGTATTTATTGATATGAGGAAATTGCCCCATATAGTAAGGAAAATTTTATTTTTCTGGCAAATTCAGAGTAGAAGCTGCGCGGCATTACGGAGACATTTTGGGTAAACATTGAATTCCAATGAAATTACAATATTCATTTGACATTTGAATAAAAGTACAAAACGAAAATTATGAAAAGTTTGATATTGTGTTCTTGTTTTGGGGGAAAATGATCATTGGTTGGGTTGGAGCAATTCGTAGCCAGGTGAAATGTGGCGCCTGGCTATACGTGTGACCTATAAACCCACACCTGACCTTCACCTAGGTAGTCATGGGAACCGACCAACGCATTTTCCCATGGGGCCATTTTAGCCGAAAAACCATTGATAGAAGACTTGCGCCACTTGATGGTGTTGATTTCGATTACGGGTAATCTGCAGTTATATCCAATAATCCAAATGACACTGATTTATTTTAGGACTGAACTAGTGACTGAGCAAGTGATATTTAACCGGAATAAGTGTAATTCTCCATAACTAGTGATTTAAAAAACGGGACATTTAAAAAACGAATATTGGAGCATTGGAATGTTTCTGAAGCGTCATTTCGAGTAAACGTTTAGTAGAACCGAGGTGAAAGTTCAGGCCGCAGCTGTGTTTTTTAAGTCCGCTTTGTATACGACTGAATTTTCGAAACAAAGAAGACGCTTTGATGAGGAAGGAAAATTTCGGGAATACGTATTTTTGTGAACGCTATTGATGTGATCATCGAAGAAAAGGTAAGTTTCTGATAATAATATTTTCCTCCATTATGGACGTCCACTAATATGATGGTACTTTTGAGTTTTTGGTTTTTCTGTTTAATTGAGTTATAAAGGTCAGTGAAAGGGGGAAAGGGACACCAGAAGAAATGTGTCACCAGTCCCCAATTGTACTTTACTTTTTAAAACCTCGAGAATTTCGGGAACGTTCTTTTTGAACGGCCCCTAAATACAACTGCAAAGGGCGTAAGGTTTCGATCAACCTAATCTTGTAATTGGTAGACTATTTTGGATTCATATTTTTCATTATAACCAAACAGAGCAATTCGAGAGCAGTTATACGGAATGTGAAAGAACGCATACTGTTATTTTATAGTATACAGTTTGCATTTATTAAATTCAATATCAATATTCAGTACGTGATACCTCGGATCACGAACGTTTCTGTCTACGAACACCATTTGCGAACAAATTTTGCTTCGCTTCACGAACGATGCTTCGGTTCACGAATACGCACGCATGGAGCGCACGTACATGATTCGCGGCGCATAAAACACTGAGCACAGCCACGTCAGCAGCAGCAACAACGTAAAAGTCCCAACAACAAGTGTTGATAATTTGATTTACATTAATTGCAATTGATTCGTATCACGAACTTTTCGTTCACGAACAGGGTCAAGGAACGGATTATGTCCGTGAACCGAAGCTACTGATAAGCTGTATGAACTGTATGGGCATTAAGATATTGATTTCATGATTAAGACATTTATTTCAAATTTATGTCATTGTACGTTGGTTAGGTCAAGTCAAGAGTGATTTGTATCCATATCCACTCTTTTATTTGAATACACCACTGCCAAGAATGCAACTTCTGTAGAGCAATAGCTGCGCATGGTCACGGAATGGATTATAATCCTAGCCGAAAACGCTATTGCTGAAACAATTGTAAATTGTGCACACGAACGGCTTTTGGGCATGACTTCATGAAGTTAAACTGGTTAATTATTTATCATCGGGCTCTTCGGTTTGCAATATTAGAATGAAAAGTTGTCATCGGGGTGTAAAGTTTATTGTACCTTTGCAAAATGTTATTTTGATGTTCAATAATTGACATGTGTCCACCCAGGTTGACCTGCCACATGCCATGCCATACGTATTTTTCACATTTGTGTAACGAAAAATAAATATAAGTCAAAGGTTAATAACAGAGTTGGCCTGCTTCCCACTTATCAATAGTTACTTGGTTTACACTCTCGTGATATGCTGGTGCAGTAGCTACAGCTGGAACGTTGATTTAGACGGAAGTGAATGTGCGCATGCGTCAGAACCTCCACATCTAAATCACATATACGTGGCAGTAACTTTCATCAACTCATGTAAAGGCACGAATACGCTTTTGCTGCACAATAAGGTCTCATAGTTTGTCACAATGTCGAATTAAACTCTTCAATTAAAAATGAAATATTCGTGATTATATAATCACATAAAACAATTGTTTTATCATTTCTTATTCCATTGAAAATTAACCTTACTTTTCCTCATGTAGCCCATATTTCGGTTCAGCATCCTCTTGTGGAAAAGGGTCCTTTAGCATGGCATTTTAACATTGTCCTTACCCATGCGATGTAACATAGCGACCATTTTGAACAAATTTCAAATATATATGATATGGCAATCAACTCCATTGTACTCGACATCCAAAGAGAAATATTGTACTTTGACATTGTTTTCCTTACTCACGTAAATGCATTTTTTATATTTATTCGGAAAATGTAATCACTATTTTATGCTGTAAAGAATTTGTTACGTGCATCTTAATGGATTAAAACCCAATTTTAATAGAGCACATTATATGAAGGAACAGAATCTATTATATTAGAGAGTTTGAGCCAGCCAACGCCTTAACGTTAACCTTACCGTCGTTAACGTTCAGGTTAACGTTAAGGCGTTGGCTGGCTGAAACTCTGTATTAATGGCAGTTTCGTACAAATAAATGGGTAGTATGATGCTGGGGCTTTACCATTCATGTGTTTAGTTAGTCACGATGACGTTAATTTGTGTTCACTACTGCACTTTTCGAAAATATTTGAGCTGTAAAATATTCCCCAGCCATATTCCCAGACGTTTTGAAATCGGTAGCGAACTGTCCTCGAATCCAGGTGTTCCAGTTCTGCTCACATCTGAATCAACATGGTGAAAAATAATTCCAAATGATGGTCTACCTCATCACCTCATCTTTTCGATGTTATTAGTTCGAATAAATAGCAGCAGAAAGAATTACGTTAATCGTTTTGCTGAAAAGACTGACCGCTTTTGAAAAATGAACGCCAAATTGGGTTTTCTACTGATTGGCTTATTAGCTTCGGTGTGCATTGCAGACGGTAAGCTTATTAGCTATAAGAAAATTAATTAACCGACAGTTTTTTCAAAATTACAAATTTGTGAAAAACACGAAATTTACTAAAATACACTATTATACACAGCATACTATGGTAAACTTGCGTTTATACAAGTAATCTTAGTAGAAATATTTCGAATAGATTTTTATTACATTTGGGACTTACTGCTATGTATATAACTTTTTAACGAAAAAATCACAAATTCATAACAAAAATAATTAATACAACAAAGTAACTTTTCTAACAAATAGTATTGTTGCGTAATTCAAACATTTAATGTTTAAATTATGCTTTATAAAGTAATGCAAAACTACATGTAAATATAAAACTTGTTTAATTTTGAAGTAACGGAAATTGGAATAACTGCACTTATATTAAAATTGTTTTTATAAATACAAATTTTATATTACAAATATCGGTATCTAATTCAAGATATTGAAGATAATTGCAGGTATCATTCCAGCAGAATATGTAAAACATTTTAGATGCATTTTTCCCAATGTAGAAATTTAGAAAAAAAATGTACTATGTTTATAATGTGTAATGTCTTGATCTAATATTGGCGTTTAATTATCGAATTTCTTCAACAAAATTTTTCCACATGGCATTAATATTCTTTTTAAATAAGTTTTACAATATGAAAAAAATGTACATTTTTATAAATAAATAAGTTTTGTATTATTTTTATTATTTCCATATAATTTATTATCTACAAATACTGTATTTTTATTGGAAGCCCAATTTAAAACGTTAATAACAAAGTTCCAAATATTTACACGAATATATGTGACTGTGTACACCAAATTGAATGAATGCCTTATGGAACCTTGCCATATAGGAGCAAATATTGTATTTTGTGTTAAATATCATGTTCGATTCAACCATTCTTGAGAAATTACACTAAACTTAATTTACAGGTTTCCCAATGATGGCTATATTTTGATTTAATTCATATCTGGTCCTTTTCTAGCACTCCATGCTAAACCATACTGTATAGTGCATTTTTGATAATGCGGCCACTGTTTATTAAGACCAGATGTTTATTAGGACAAAATGTGCATCAAACTAATGCAATGGGACCACATTTCATGTTCTTTGCCGTATTCCCATTATCCAGAATGCATAGTACTATACCATATTTCTATAATATGACTATTCATTTGTAAATGAGGCAAATTTTATCGTCTAGGATTATCAGCTCGTTATGAGAATGAAGACGAGAAACTGCTTAATGCTGATGAGAGCAACGGATATAGACAGAAGAGAGAAGTAGTTGACATTGACGAGTTGAATATTAATGAGAGATCGAAAGAGAACGAGGTTTTGGGGCACATTGATGTCATAGAGAGGAGCGTTGATGCCCTAGGTACAATTCATTTTACATTTTTGAGAAAACAATTGAAATTAATTGCCGAGTTTTCTAACGACGTTGTAATAAACGTACTGAATTTGTATTTCAGAAAGACGAGGGCTCATCGGAACAATCGTTTCGTTTCCAATACGGATAATTTCTCTGGTGATTCGGATTATGCTATTGCCATTTAAAGCAATTTTTCGAATCTTAGTTTAATGAAATCAGCCCGATAATGGCATTGATTTTGGCGGAATAATGTTTCTTGCCTCGCAATTGTTAAAAAGTTTGATTCGGAAATAAATAATTTTTGCTCTGATTTTGAATTTGTTGTTTGTGTCTCTGGTATTGTTTTTAAATCTCCTAAGACTAGCATTAAGATTCAATGTACATTACATAAATCCCATTGTAATATGGAGAGTTTTGTATTTGGGAATGCCTAGTCTTCTCGTATCACACGAAAATAATTGCTTCTTAACAACTTTTGATCATCGCATGTAGTCTTTTATGTAAACAATAAAATTTAGATTTCTGCTTACTGTGTCATTCCTATCAATATCTCTATAAAAATTTGAGAAAATGTACGAAATGTTCATTGTATTATATACTGTTTAGTTCTAGGTTTTGGTATTACATGTTGAAATAAGTTTTTGTAAATATATGCACAAATTATATGCATGAAGAATTTTTAGAGAATTTATAGGAAGTGATCGTGTTTTATTGGTTTTCTATTCGTTTTACATTAAAAATGTTGTACTTCTATGCAAAATAAAAACTGCAAAACTTATAAATAGCAACGGTTTTGAAATTGTGTTCCACCGAACATTTTTATATATTTTTTTTGGTATACGTACTTGCACACTCATAGATGTGCAAACTGAAATATCATTCGATATTGAATGATTAATATACAGTCTATTGAATGATTTTTTAATAACATGAAGCATTTGAAAACATCAACTCGTTAGAAACCATTAATATTTATACATTTCATTTGCACAAGGTTGTCAAATACAAATTGTAATACCAGTATGAAAATATGCATATGACGCGCAATCAATAATTTATTGATGCACCCAAATTTAAAATAACATTAAATGCAATCGGTTTGGTATTGAATCGATAAGCAACTGTTTTTTGGTTGGATACATCTTTCGATTAGCATTGCGAACGTGCTTAAAATGTAATAGTCCATGCAAATTGGAACATCACCCAACATAGCAATTCAAACTCACTCAAAATGAGATTCTGCAAAAAGTGGGGCCACACCATTTTGACCAGATAGTATATTTCAATACTCTTTACATGTTTTTAGTGTTTCTTGTGGCTATACTGCAAAAATTATCATTTTCAATGTTCGTATTGTCAGATTTCCAGAAAGTTTATGAATTTCAATCGTCCCTAACATTACTTTCACATCGTTATAATGCAGTAGGGATGCAACTGTTTCGAAATTATTCATTGAGCCGAGTTCAGCTGTTTTTTTAGCTATTGCAGCAATCATCTGTATAAACATCAGATACCGTCATCGCAGTCGATGTTGTAATCCATTTCGAAGCTAATGCTCACTGTAATTCAAGCAGTTATTGGGGAAACAGACATTCATTGGGGACACAAATTCTAGTATTTTGATTTGAAATTGCTGAGAAATTTTAAAATGAAAGTCAAAGTAGGCTTGCTTCTTTTTGTGTTCGTTGCGTTAGTGGGCATAGGTGGTAAGTGTTCAGGTAACATTCGTCTTATCATTTTAACTTTATGTATGTTTTGGTGAGTTGTGGTAAACATGTTGTTCTTTTACAAAATCGGTTACAAAGGGGTAGTTGATGTCGTTAGATGCTAGTTTTTCGGAATTGAACTGAACTGACTTAAGAGGTCCGTTAACGTAACTTGAATTTGTCAACTTCATCCTATTCGTAAAAAATGTATCTGCGAAACAACTGTATATGGGATTACAAATCACCCATTTCACGATTATGTTCAACTTTGCATGTTTGACAGGCGCACTTAATGGAGAAAATCAAGTTGAAGCGCGAGTCAAAACAGAGGAAGATTCAATAGCTGACCCGATGGTATCTGACGACGACTATCATGTTATAGGTAATAAATCTATCCTTTAGTCCTAAATGTAGTCCTGTACGTTTAGGTTACTTGGGTAGGAACAGTGGAACCAGCTTTCATCCTAGATATAAAATGGCAACTTTACTCTTGTTTTTCTTAGTGTTTGTTACTTATCTCGTTCTACGTTTTCAAAATTGTGAAATGTACGTATATTTGTTCATCTTTTGGAACAAAATTTCTTGATTAAATTATCAAGCCTCTCATTCTCACCCTTTGCCCTTATGGCAAATCATTCTTTATTGACATTTCTTAAAAATGTGTAAAAATTGAATACGTGTCATTTCAAATCAACAGTTTTAAATCAAAATCAACTATCGATTTTTAGGATGGGGGCTCAATAGTTGCGCTAAGTTTAAGAAATCACTTGGCCTTAATCCGATCTTGCCTATAGGAATTAAAAATCCTTAATAACGTTTTTTTTCTTTAATATTTCAGATACTCGATCGTTTACTCAAGTAGTTACTTTTCCGATTAGACTTCTTTTTCTTCCAATTAAATTAGCCTTCCTTCCGATTAAGATAGCCCTCAATCCTTTCTGGAAATTATATCAATTGATAACTTATCCTATACGATTATTATATTATATATTCATTCAATTTCCATTTAAGGCAATGATCTGGCCATTTAAGGTAACCTTACGGTTCTTTCTTTTGTTTATTGGAAAAGGATAAACGTTAACTGCTAACATTACCTTTGTTAGTACACATTTGTATCATTTGCAATTGTCGGCAACATGTTTCCAAATAAACTAACCGTTTTGTTGTTTGGACTGAAATCTTTGTTTCTTGTTGATGATATTCGTGATTTTCGTTATTGTTTAGGTGTTCAGTATTCAGCGAAACATTTGTATAATTTGTCATCTTCTAAGATAGCTGTGCCTTTACAACTTGGAAATAAACATCATAAAAAATGGTATCATTTGTCATGATGATACAATTTGAAGTGTTCTTGTGTACACGTAGATTCTCAGTTGCTATTATTGACAACAACAAAAAAACATTTTCAGAAGCGATGACGCCACTAAAATAGGCACAACAAATCACGTAATATTTGAATATACTGTACATGTATTCATTGCCTGTGAATAAAATAATACGATATGTTTAATAATTAGATGAATTGGCGTTATTTATTGACATCGTTTTTCTGTCGTTAATTTCCATACAGTTAGGATTTGTCGCAAAAGTTGTCACTTTGAGTCTGAAATCGTTTACTGTATAATTGTGAAAGCAAATTATCGTTTGGAAGTAAATTCCATTTGCAAATAAACTTATTTTTTCCAATAATTGGATTTCTAACATGTGCAATACGAATAGTTAAAATAAACACACTATTACTGTTGTTTTATCGAAGCAAACTTTCTGTGCTACAATAAAAAATTGTTGTTCAGTATTCTGAACTAATTGGTTCACAGACAATTTACTATATGCAGGTTTTATGATTGCCTTTTCTAATAGGATGGAATTTCTACTGAGAATGGAAAATTTGGAAAATAACAGAAAATGTAAAAGAAACTGCTCGTAAATTCCAGTGAAATGTCATTCGGAATTACGAGTTGTTAGACTACAAAATTGTATAACATTTGAATTATTTAAACGTATACTAACCAAGGCTAAATTATAGCAATTTCTGCATAGTAACAGCCATTGCATTATTATATAATACACCTAACCCTCGCTTTGCGGCCTAGATACGTTCCGGAAAAGCCGTATAACGAATCAATTATTTTGATAAAGTACAGCATTTTTTTTTGGCCGTATAACGAAACACTGTGGGCCGTAAATCGAAAAAGTGCCATAATTAAGAACGGCCGTTATAACGAAATGCCGTGTAAAGAGCGGCCGTATAGCGAGGGTTGAGTGTATTGCAATTATGTTGGGTAGAAAACTTTGTTTGAATTACAGGTAGTGACGAATTCTTCGAATCCAGGTGTACCAATTAACGAGGTGCTCATCTGTTTAAACACTGTAGAGGGTAATTAGGCTAGACGCGTAATTAATTTTCAATTTAAGCGCTAGCTATTATCCTTCTAGTTTAAATCTTGAAATTTCAATTTTAAATTGGTGACCATTTGTAATAATGAAAATCCGATTTGGTTTACTTAGTTTTCCTAGCTTATACCTGTGAGAATCGAGGACCTTAAGTTTCCTTGAATTAGCTTGTGTGAATTATGCTGATGTGTATTGCGTATTACAGTATTAAGCACACAATTGAAAATACACGCATGTTTCTTTCCAATAAAGTGCAGTTTGTCTAGGTTTTCTACGTTCATTTGAGAAATTTGAGTATAAAATAGCAAGATCTACATTATACACGTAGTATATTTTATCATGACAATTATTTTTTTTTATAATAATCTACCTTACTACACTATTTAATTAGGAAATACACAATTTTCATGTAGCCTGATTTACAAAATATGTAGAAGATAATTTTAATACGTTATTTAAATTCATTATAAATGATGCGTTGTATTTAAGCTTTAAAGATTGTATATACAGGGTGGAGCATGTGTCTGGGCCTCTTAAATATCCTTAAAACCTCAGGCACTAGGTAAAATATGCTTACATTATTGAATATGATGGATGTGAGGACTCCAGAAACCATGTCAAACATATTACACTGCATGCACATGTAATTTTAAAATCTAAACCGTAGGAGATAGAGCAAAACCTCGAATTAGAAGTTGTTCAGAGATGCATAATTATTGCAATGGTAGTGCTTGTAATATTTATTATCGACTGCATTTCCAAAAATGTAATTGTTCATTTCCCTGACGTGTGCATCCTTGCATAGCATCTGTGCAAGACAGGAAAGCTATCACCAAGTCGTCAGGGACTGATCAATTTCACAATTGAATGCATTCAAGTTATGTCAAGTTATCTGTATTAGGGTAAAGAAAATCACAACCAGATCAGGGAACCTTCGTTTAATGTTGTTCACCTACCAATTAAATATTATGTATCAATACAAAACATGCACTGCATATGTCTAATCATAACATAAAATCCATGAGTGCAACATTAAACGAAGGTGCCATGATCTGGTTGTGCTTCTCTTTACTCTATTTCAGTTAACATGACATGACTTGGATGCATTCAATTGTGAAATTGACCAGCCCCTGACGACTAGGTGCTAGCTTTCCTGCTTTGCACATATGCTATGCAAGGATGCACGCGTCCGCGAAAAAAGATAAAAACTTGTTTATAATTCAAACAATGATGATTTCCACGAATCCAGGTGTGTTATTAAATGGAAGGATCATCTGAATAAATACTGTACATCATTAGTTATAGTCCGCCTCCAATTGATTCTCATTTTAATCAAGAGAGATTAGAAAACAGGTTTGAATTTGAAAACTTATTGGCGAGAATTTGCGACAATGATAATCCAACTAGGGTTGCTATTTTTTGCTTTTCTTGCATTAACGAGCATCGATGGTCGTAAGTATACTTGAATTAGCGTGGTTTAATATATTTTCGTGTGAATAACAGTTTAAAACGCCTAATAGAAAACATACAACAATTTTCTCAAGTTTCTTTTTCTGTATGAATCGTACAAATTTATTTTGTCTCAAATATGCATAATTGTACTTATGCTAACATTTTACTCTTCAATATCATGATTCTAGACTGTATTTTTACACTGAAACTTATTAAATTTAGAACCACCACAGCACATAACTTTTTAAAGAATGTTAAGTATTTTACGTGCATTATTTAAGAAGTAGACTTGGTAGAAATCCTTATTGAAAAAGCAAAAAATAAGAACCATAAAATTCTACATACCATTCAATGCAGTGGTGTAAAATTTATTTTAAGTGAGGTTAATATTTTACAGTTAAATTCATAATAAATTCGATTTTAAAACAGTACTTGTCTATTGAGCTGTATAAAGAATGTATTGCAAATATAACAATAATGTAGTTTAACTATGTATAAGCTTCACACGGAGGATTTTAAAATTCTAAATTTAGTTCAGTAATGCACACTTAAAACTGCAGTGTTTATGATTGAACATTTTCTATTAGGTAGTTTTTATTCTTGTAGCTTTCATGTCTAATAAAGCTCTGAAATATGTTTGAAATTTGTGCAATAAAATCCAATATAGGAGTACGAAATTGTATTAAATATTTTTCTGCATGTAAGCCTACATGAATTAATACCTTTTGGTCGTTTGTAAAATAGTTTTTTTAAGTTTTTTTGTGTGGGTACAATGAAAAACATTCTCGAAAAGACGAGGCTATAGCTAATAAAATAATACATTGTGAATGGCAATGATGCAAGTTTTAACCAGAATGCCTCAAAGTCAGTGATGGCACATTTATTTAAATATTTAACAGGACACCTTGATGACAGAAATCAAGATGGAGAAGTGAATAAAAAGATCGACAATTCAATGAAAGATCTCAAACTTTGGGATGACCAACATCTAATGGGTAACAGAACTTTCTGGCAGAACTCTTTGCTAACTTGCCACACATTTTAAACAATGTTTCATTTCAGAAACACGAGAGAACACCAACAATATTTTGCGTCCATTTATATTACTCGTCCTTCCTTATTGGAAAATCTACCAGTTGATGACTTACCCTATACGATATATATACTATTTGTTTGCAGCTTATTTCAATTTTTTGTATAAAATTATCCGTTGGGAAATTTATACGTATTTACACATATACAAATGGATAATTTATACGTATTTACACATGTACAAATGGATAATTCTTACGTTTTTTGAAATATTCAAATGGGAAATTCTTACGTTTTTAAAGATATACAAATGGGAATTCAATTTAATAAAGAGATACTTTCTTTTGTGGATTGGTATTGCTTAAATTTCAGTCAAAAACATCCATTTTGTTAACAAGTTCATTCTATAATATTTACACTTGTTGACATTATGAATTTCTAATATAAATTGTTTAATTTTCGGGTGTTTTCAATTTACTGTACAACTGTATTATGCTAAATTAACATTTATTTCATGTGTCGTATTAAGCAATATCCAGTTTATACAGCACTGCAATTGGACGCCAAATACGAGATAAATGTTATCCTATTACATTAATCTGGTTGGTACGCATTTGTTTCATTTGCAATTGTCGGAAATAAACTTTTTTGTTTGGACTGAAATCTTTGATTCTTGTCGATGATATTCTTGATTTTCGTTATTATTGTGTATTTGCCACTTTTCAAACTGTTGTAATGTATAATGTATATTACATGTATACCTCCAAAATATATTGTACTCTTATTGCACGAAATCAACTTGTTTCGTAAAATTTTAACATGTTATCTTATTTAATCTTTAACGAAACATTTGTACCTTTTGTCACTTTCTAAGAATGTTACTTCAAAAACCTGGAAATAAACATCATTTGCAAAACTGTGCACATATTTTCATAAATCATTTTAAATGTAAAGCAAGCTGAACTTGCCTAAATTAGGACGAACCGTTTACCACGTTGAACTTCGTAGAAGTTAAAACTTTACGAATTTCGAATAGTGCTCGTATATTTTATCGTGAGAATTCATCTTCCCTACTACACTATTTAGTTAACAAAACATAATTTCAGTGCATCCAGATTTTAAGATCATTTACAAATCTGCCTTGGATGTCTTTGGGCCCTAAAAATCACCCAACCAATCAACGTTTTTGTTGAAATTATGACAGAGACAGAAAACAAACTAAACAGAACATTAGAAACTCTAGCATGTGAATGTCGTATTCCATTAAATAGAATTTAAGCATGTGAATGTTGTAAATCTCCAACAGTTTTTTTAAAAATTTTAAATGTGTTTAAATTGTGTTCTATTCTTCTTGCTTAAATACTATTCAAAAACGATACGATATAGTCAAATGTTTTAGAGAACTGGATTAATTATGCTTATTTTATTAAAGAAATTCTGCAATTTATCAGGATTTTTTTAAAGAATCTAGACTAAAAACATGTAATTATCTTGATCAATAAATCATGGTTGTTATAGATGTGTACAAATTCATAAATTCTTCATAACGTATGTACATATGATTACAATTTCCCAACTCGTAAATTAAGCTCATACACGTTCATCGTCCTTAACTTAATTTTCGTATTATTTCAATAAGGTTCAGTGAGGTATTCTGTAATATTTCATTACAAACGCTCCATTAATCTAGATGTTTCAGCTGTTTATGATTCAGAAACATCTGTATAAACAAAGCAGACTATCAGAACAGTTAAGTGATGCGGCTAATCAACTGTTACCTGCAGCGCTGCATTTCGGCAATCAGCCGTTCAGTCCATTTTTTGCAAATTATTGGTGCATTTTTGTGGGTGCTTGTGAAGTTGCTGGTAAATAGTGGCATAATAGTGCAGTCATGAAACTTGAACTGGTTTTGTTTCTTTATGTGCTCGTTTCATTAATAGGCATCGAAGATGGTAAGTGTCCTAATAACGTTCTTCATTTGGTGTAGGTTAATATTTGTCTTGTTTAACAGTAGACTAAAAATACACTGCACTAACCGCTCGGTGCATTTTTTAGAATCCTTAATAATGTGGATAGTTTGGGACAAGGGAGGTAACTTTGGACCAGTCATTTGTTTGCCCAGTTGGGATGTTAAAGCGGCTTTCAATGGTGCTTTTTAAGCCAGATGTAGAAACACTCTTGCAACATATAGTGATAACTTTGCAATATTCCAAATTGCGGCCATTTTTATGGTACCGCCTGTTTTGTGTTTTCACTAATTCAATCGATGTTGTTAAAACAGGTCAATATAGGAATTGTTATGCGCCTTATGTTCATGTAAATTTCAAAAATGCCATATGTACATAAAACAATAGGCAAAGTTGTTCGAAAACCAAACATTGACAGGTAATTTGGGACAGACCCAAACTTGAGTTTTTGAAAAAGCACAAAGCATTAATTGTTTCCATAAAAAGTGTTTTTGTTCCATTTTTCTCATGGAAAGGAATTATTGCAATGTTCACATTTCACGTTTTGAGTATACTAATTCCATATGCTGACATTAAACTCCATATGCTGACATTAAACTCCATATATGACACGAAATCAGAGAATACAATTTATACCATATTCCGAGTTGATTCTATTTGACCTGGTCATTTTCGGGTCATAATGATTGGACTATTTTTCCCAAATTCCAAACAAAAATCCACCAAAACCTGGCCCTAAGTATCCACATTTTACGGTAATTAAAATCATGTTCAGAAAATAGTATAAAACACCATGTTGGATATTTCTACACCATTTTGAATAACATTCATCATTTTCCATAAGGAATATTATTGCATTTTAGGTTAAAATATGATGACAAACACACTGTAGCTGAAACTAATTTGCTGTTTAATTTGGAGGCAAAGTCATTACTAATGTGATGAGTTCGTAGTGAAAATTGTTTGCAAAGACATTGAAAATATCATTAGATTGCAATTAGTTTTGCAATTTATAAGGGCCGGTTGCACCAACAAAGGTTAAATAAAAGGTTAGCTAACCTGAGGTTATATAAAACCACGAGTTAACCTC